>PVJC01002254.1:21992-81588 GCA_004026665.1 Murina feae | reverse complement strand
GGGATAAGATTAACAAAGAAAGCTAATACGGGGTGACCAGGCCGGTAGGGGAGGGCAGTTAGGGGATCAGGCAGGCAGGCAGAGTGGATAGGGCAGGCAGGCAGGTTAGCGGTTAAGAACCAGAGGTCCTGGATTGTGAGAGTCCCCAAGAACTCCATATTGGAGAGGATGCAGATCGGGCTGAGGGACCCCCCCCCGCCCCCGTGGATGAATTTTGTGCACCGGGCCCCTAGTCCCCTAGTTCTTTTATAATTATAGATATCTAAAAAAAGTTGGGTCATCTGCAGATGATAACTTTGTCACTTTCTCACTGTACTTTTTCCATATATTGAATTAGAACAACATTGCCTAAGGAGATTTTTATATTTGGATTGTGTTTTCCACCGAGCAGAGGAGAGAAAGTGTTATGGGGTTCACAGAGTAGTGCTGGCCTTTTCTGTGGGAGGTCACATAGGAACCAAGAACCCCTTGGCAATGACCTCTTTCAGGTGAGCCTCTTGTTATCAAGGATGGTTTCTCCCGTTTCACCTCAAAGACAGTGTGGCCCTTTCACGTTTACATCTTCTCTTTTTGTTTCTTTAAACATTTTTATCTTTATTTTATTTTTGCCATCACCATTTATCCCCCCATACCCTCTTTTACCTCCACCCCCTCATTAGCAATCATCCCCCCTTTCTCGTTTTTTTCTTGCTTTTCCATCCCTGTACTATCCAAGATGAGTCAGAGGTCTCTCACCTGAAATCAGTTTAAACAAGTAATTTATTTTAAATAATTTACAGATGTTTTATTTTTATTAAATTTATTGAGGTGACATTGGTTAATAAAATTATATAGGTTTTAGGTATACATTCTGTAATACATCATCTCTTTCTCTCAATTCATTTACATTGGAAACGTAAATACTACTGACCAATATTTCCTGCTGTTTACCTTTGACATCTAAGTGGTACTTTTCAGGAGTTGCTTTGGAATGGAGAACTCTCAAGAATACATGAATTTCATTGATTTACATTAAGTCAGAAGCTAATTTAATTATCCCTAACTTTAATACAGTTCTTCCTTTTGATGTAGATACAATCACCTGAGTGTTTTTCCCTTAGGAAAGAGATGAACAAGGTTAACGTCCTCTTCGATCACTACACCACCTTGATTCAAAGTGTGAACGACAACATCGAGAGGAATGAGGTGGCCGCCTCTGTCACCCTGCAGGAAGCAAAGACATCCACAGATGAATTATCTGTTTTAATGAAAATGGTGAGTTTTCATGTTTTAAAAAACAAAATGTACTGACTTTAGTTTTGGTTTTATAGCCACCTAACAAATTATCAGAATTTTAGCAGCTTCAAAAAGGACCTATTCGTTATCTCCAAGTTTCTCGGGCCATGGCTCAGCTGGTTGCTTTCCTGTACGGCCTACAAGCCTGGACCCAAGGTGCTCCAGCCCTGCATTTCTTCCTGGGGGCTCCAGGACAAGTCTGCTTTGGGGCCCACTCAGGTTTGGCAGGATGCAGGGGCTGTGGTTTCAGAACTGAGGCCTTTGTCCCCTTAGGGCTGGTCAGCTGGGGATCAGTCTCTGTGTGTGTTTATTTTTCTAAATATATTTTTATTGATTTCAGAGAGGACAGGAGAGGGAGAGAGAGATAGAAACATCAATGATGAGAGAGAATCATGGGTCGGCTACCTCCTGCACACCCCCTAACTGGGGATCCAGCCCGCAACCTGGGCATGTGCCTCAGATGGGGACTGGAACCATGACCTCCTGATTCATAGGTCAGTGCTCAACCCCTGAGCCACCATGGGCCATTCTGTGCTAGTTTTCCCCTGTTGGTAGTTTCTTTCAACTTTAAACCATGAATGGGGATCAAGTCTTTCATGTTTGCTATCACCCTGACCTTCCCTTGTGACTCATCTTTCCTGTCTTCCTCTTCTGCCACATCTCATTTACTACAATGAAAGGAAATAATTGTAAAAAGTTATAAAATGGTAAAAAGAAATAATAGTATCTTTAACAGGCAATAATATACACATTCTGGTTCCAATTTGCATTCCTACCTAGAGTTAAAACTGCATGTCTTTTTTGCCACTTTCTATTATCTCTCTTGAATTGTATATGATTTTAAAAAATTAATCCATAGTTTTTAATGAGGTGAGCATATTTTAATGGCTTTTGGGAGGTCATTTGTATTTCCTTTTCTGTGTAAAACCTGCTCATGACTTTTTCCCCTATATGTTGAATGATTGATTATTTTTTATTGATTTGTAAGAATTTGTTGTTTATTATGGATACTAAATAGTTTAAAGTTACATATTTAAAAATATTTTCACTCACTTTGATCGGAGGACGAGGCCGGCCAGCAAACCACCCTTGGCCCCTCCCCCCCTGCCAGCTCAGCTTCAATGAGTCCTTATTGAGGCAGGCTGGCCCTACCCCACCTGTGTATGAATTTATGCACTAGGCCTCTAGTCCTATATAATAAAAGGATAATATGCAAATTGACCCAAATGGTGGAACAACTGGGAATGACACAAGAGCTGCCCCCCTGGTGGTCAGTGCACTTCCACAGGGGGAGCACCGCTCAGCCAGAAGCCAGCTCATGGCTGGCCAGTACAGCGGCAGTGGCATGAGCCTCTCCCTCCACAGCAGCACTAACGATGTCTGACTAATGACTTAGGCCCTGGGACTCCTGGGCTGCCAGAGGGATGTCTGACTGCCAGCTTACAAGCTGGCAGATCGACATCTCTCGAGGGGTCCTGAACTGTGAGAGGGCACAGGCCATGGTTAGGGACACCCCCGCTCAGCATGAATTTTCTTGCACTGGGCCTCTAGTTGGTTAATAAAATTATATAGTTTTCAATTATACAAATCTTTAATACATCATCTGTATATTGTATTTAGAGGCCCAATGCATGAAATTCATGCATGGGTAGAGTCCCTAGGCCTGGCCAGTGGGATGATCAGGAGGCACCCACTGACACCCGTGTTGGCTGGCCAGGTGCCACCTGCTCACTGGTCACCTCCCACAGAGGCAATTGGGAGGGGGGTAGCACGGGCCCACTTGCCAGCCAGCCCTGCCTCCTGCCGCTGCCAGTTGTCTCCCTCTGTGGGGTGACCAGCGTAGCGATTGAGGGGCCCCTGCTGGCACCTGCCTTGCTGGCCTGGTGCCTGTGGGCTGGGGGCAGCTCTTGCATTGAGCATCTGCTCCTGGTGGTCAGTGTGGTCAGTGTGTGTCATAGTGACTGGTCATTCCACTGGGTCTTTCTGTTGTTTGGTCGATTTGCATATTAGCCTTTTTTATATAGGATTATTTGTTTACTACTCTAAGTCAGGTCTCCTTCCATCACCATTTACTTCCTATTTACCCACCTGTCTCCCCCACTGCCCTTTCCCTCTGGTAATCACCATACTGTTGTCTGTGTCTATGAGGTGTATATATTTTTTCTTTATTCCTTCATCTTTTTTACCCAGCTCCCAACCCCTTCCCTCTTAACAACTATCAGTCTGTTTTCTGCCACTGTCTTCTCTATGAGTTTGTTTATATTTTGTTAGTTTATTTTGTTCCTTAGATTTCACAAATGATAGTTGTTTTTTTACTGCTAATGGAAAGAGAGTCTGGGTTCTAAAATTTAATATGACTTGTTTTATAGCCTAGTATAAGGTCTTTCCTTGAGAATGTTCTATGTGTAATACTCTTTTGGAGAGAATTTTGTTGTTATTTTTTGTGTGTGTGTGTGTGTTTGTTAATCTTCACCAGAGGGTACTTTTCCATTGATTTTTTAGAGGGAATAGAAGGGAGTGGGGAGAGACAGAAGGAGAGAAACTTCGATGTGAGACAGAGACACATTGATTGGTTGCCTCCTGCATGTGCCCTGACCAGGGCCAAGGATTGAGCTTACAACCTAAGTATGTGCCCTTGAACAGAATTGAACCTGGGACCCTTCTGTCTGCAGGCTGACACTCTATCAACTGAGCCAAACCGGCTAGGGCTTTGGAGAGACTTTGCTACTGGGTGAGC
Organism: Murina feae; assembly: GCA_004026665.1. NCBI lineage: Eukaryota > Metazoa > Chordata > Mammalia > Chiroptera > Vespertilionidae > Murina > Murina feae. The sequence continues at coordinate 77,576 of PVJC01002254.1, read as the reverse complement.
TTTATATTAAGTCAGATACAGACATCCTTGCAGATGGAGTCTTCAAAAAACCCACCAGGCAGGTCAATGAATAATTCTCATGGCAGGAAGCTTTGAAAGCATCCCAGTTTTGTTCTCCTGCCTCTGGTGGCCACCTGAATGCTGGTGTTCTCCACAAATGTGGAGTGGTCTTTCCCAAGGCTTCCAAGGACCAAAGGAGGGAGGGATTGGAGCAAGTTAAAACAATACAAGGGGGACGGACCCTCTCCCCACTCCCCACATGGGAATCTGTACTTGTTCTTCAGTAAATGTCCACCTTTGCTGCACAAAAATGAGACAAAAACAACACAAACATAACATAATGCTCATTCTTCTTAATAAGCTCAGGCTGGTTTTCTTGAATAAGTGCACCTCAGATTACTGAAAGCCTTTAGTTAATCTCCATAGTTCTGAGAAAGTTAATTTTGACATTTTTTTTAGGCCAGTTTTCTCATTACCCTTATGGAGGAGAATTTTTAGATATTCTTAACTCTGCCATTTTCATTGATGCCTGTCACTAGACTAGACTTATATCTTGGAATGTTGGGCTCTAAGTTCACATTTTTCAACAGTCTTACCTTTCCTTCAGTCTTGCTTGTGCTGTCAAACATGTCATGAGGTCTGGTGTACTTGGGAAGGTAACATTCTCTTTTAGCTCAAGATGATACAAACTCATATTGATTATTTTAATATTTCGCATTGTTTTGTTTTGCATTTATTTATCTGAAATTTAATTGGTAATAATGTGCGTTTGATGTGCACTAAAGAGACCATTTAGTTTTTTAAAATAGATTATTATACATTATTCCAGTTCCATTATTTAAAGTAAATGATTTCTCTCTTACTGAATTCAAATACCACTTTTAAAATACTAATTCAGATCAATTTTTGGCTCTAGTTTTTTTCCCTCTGATCTTTATTACAATACCAAAAAATAAATAGTGCTTTATTCTAATGGTATTGTATGATGTTTTTAATATCTGGTAGCAAGTTTCCAACATAATTTATATTTTTCATATGCCTCTTGACTAGTCATCTATGCTAATTTCATTTCATGCAGTTAGAAAAATAATATTTCTAGTATGCTTTACATTAATTTTGGGTTAACTAGCATTGTATTTTATTAGACCTTTGAAATGACATGCCATTTTTTTAAATGTGGGTCTTGATTTAAACTTCTAAGTAAAAATTTGTGTTTGCTTTACATAAGTCTTCCCTTTTGTATTGGATTTATTATAAAATTTATTACATTTTTGACCAAATTTTGTAAGTATTGTCATTATGTTTTTTTAAATATGTTTTTACTAGTTTGTACACAGGGACTGGGGGGATGTCCCTCAGCCCGCCCTGCACCCTCTACAATCTGGGACTCCTCGGGGGATGTCGGATACCCCTCTCACAATATGGGACCTCTGGCTTCTAACTGCTCACCTGCCTGCCTTCCTGATCACTCCTAACCACTCTTCCTGCTGGCCTGCTCACCCCCAACAGCCCCCAACCCCACCGACCGGCTCGCCTCCAACTGCCCGCCCCTCCTGGCCTGATCACCCCTAACCATCTCTGCCTCGGCCCCACTACCATGGTTTTGTCCGGAAGGATGTCCAGAAGGTCTCCTGATCTAATTAGCATAGTACCCTTTTATTAGTATAGATTGATTGTTAGATCAAGAGGGAGGGAGAGGGAGAGAGAAAAAGAAACATCAATGATGAGAGAGAATCATTGATCAGCTGCCTTCTGCAAGCCCCCGACTAGGGATCCAGCCACAACCCAGACACGTGCCCTGACCCAGAATTGAACACCAGACCTCTTGGTCCATGGATGACACTCAGTCTATTGAGCCACAGCATCTAGGTATCACTATGTTTGTAGTAAATTACTTCTCTTATAGATAAAAGCTATTATCTTATTTATACAAGGGCATTTTACTAAAGTCATTTGCTACAGTTTTGGTTAGAATCTCTGTTTTCCTAGATATTAAATCAGATAATCTAAATTTATATACATGTTACCTATTCACATTCAATATTATAATAGTAACATTTGGTTCTATTATCCAATTGAATTTACATAAACTTTCACACAAAAAATGATTAATAATAGTGTTGAGAAAACAAGCCATTCTCATTTATTAATTCAGTGGGGTATGCACTTAGCATTTTGTGATTTACTTTGATGTTTGCTGTTGGTTCTTTATATTCAGGTAGTTCTTCCTTGTTCTAGTTTTAAAAATTATGGAAACTGCATAGTGAAGGTGTCAGATGGCTGTTTGGTGAAGTGTTGGCTCTATGCATGTTATCTTCTACTTTAATTTGTTGATGTGATGAATTATGACTTAAATGAACAAACTGTTATTCTTACAACATAACCAAATACATTTTATTTTATCATGATGAATTATTCATTTGTGTAGTGTTAGACTTGATTTTCTATATCTTATTCTGAATCTTTAATATATAAAAAACAGCGTGTGGTGTTATTTTATACTGTTTTAATCAATATTTATTAACTTATGATAACTGCATAAAGTAAAATGTAATCTATTTCTTATTTTACAAAATATGTAATTCTCCACATTAACTTTTGTGTATAATTTTTTTTAGATAGAAGATTTGAAAAGAATTTATGAACAACTAGTCTGGAGGCAAAAAAGTTATGAAAATGAATATGAGGAAGTGCTTAAGAATTTTTATTCTACAGTAAGTTGACCTTATGTACTTCCTTCTGGATTTCCATTCTCTATTCCCAAACATTAACTTATGCAACTAAAGTAATTTTATTATTTTATATATATTATTTATTTTTGAGATACATAAACATGTACAAATGATTCTTTTATTCTTTTCTTAAAGAAAAAAGAATGGGAGACTGAAATTGATGATGTTAAAAAAGATTTGTCAGATCTTTCAGTTGCATCTAATAAATTGGTAGAAGAAAATAAAAAACTTGATCTGGATATTGACAGTACAAGAGATTCAATCCATGGAAGGTAATTCTGAAAACATAATTTTTATTTGTATGTAACATAGCTAATTTACACTAATCATATATAATAAAGAGCTAGTATGCAAATGGTCATCACACCCTCATGCCATCATGGCTTAGACACTCAACACTGGGGAGAGAGGAATCGGGACCAGCCAGGCACAAATGAGCTTTGGAGAGAGGAATGGGGACCAGCCAGGTTGTGGCCTGGAAGAGGGACAAGTCGCACACCCCGCGGTCCCAGTTGCCAGTGCCTGCACCTGTACCTGCAACCCAGGAGAGGGACAAGCCACCCACCCCATGGTCTCGGATGCCAGTGCCTGCGGCCCAGGATAGGAACAAGCTGCACGCCCCGCAGTCCTGGGCGCCTGTGGCTGCAGCTGGCCTGGGTGAAGCCAGTCTGGGGCCTGGGTACCTGCAGCCGACCAGAGGGAGGGAAGCCCAGGTCCCGGGTGCCTGCAACCAGGTGGAGGAGGGAATCCTGGGTTCTAGGTGTGGGGTGAGGCAGAGGAGGTTAGGGGAGATCAGGCCAGCAGGGGACCAGTTACAGGCAATCAGGCAGGCAGGCAGGCAGACGGTTAGGAGTCAGCGGTCCCAGATTGTGAGAGGCAGTCAGACATTCCCCGAGGAGTCGCGAATTAGAGAGGGTGCAGGCCAGTCTGAGGAACCCTGCCCCCATGCACAAATTTTGTGCACCAGGCCTCTAGTCTACACTAAAGAGAAACATGCTAATTGGTGTTACTCAACTACGTTCACCAGCCAATCAGGATGCAAATTAACCCAACAAAGATGGCAGTTTAACACTTTGTAATCGGGCATTTCCCCGCCAAATCGCGTCGTAACGGGAAGAAAGAAATCTAATAATGATCTGACTTTGCAAAGTCTATCTGAGTTGTCTTGCACGTTTTCGTTATTGAAATGCCAGGCCCTCCATATTTGATGGAATCTGTTTCTACTCGCTTTTGGAAAAAACTCGTCTCCCACGCTTTGGTATAAAAAGCGATATGACAAGTTTACTCGTTTTCCGCAAAAAATGTGTTAATTTGCATATGTAGGCACGGAGCTAAGACTGAAGATGACTGAAGACTGAAGAGGCTTGGCTTCTCCGCCGAAGCTGGAGTGGAGAAGCCAACCCTCCAGCTTGGCTTCGTGGTTGAGGCCGGACCAAAGGACTGGGTCCCAGGTGCCAGGGGAAAACTGGTGCCAACAGACAGGGGAAGGAAGGCCTATTGCACGAATCTTCGTGCAACGGGCCTCTAGTCTTCTATCTAATCCAATCTAATAAAAGGGTAATATGCAAATTGACCCTCACTCCGTTACAGCTAAACCACGCCCACCAGCCAAGCCATGCCCAACGGCCATTCAGAGCGACAATATGCAAATAAACCCAGCCAAGATGGCGGCTGGCAGACATGGAGCTAGAGCAAACAGGAGGCCAATGATGGAGGAAACTGCCTGCCTAGGCCAGCTCTGGCCTCCACTCAAGGAACAAAGTTTCAGTTATAGAAGCCACTGAGCTGAAGGGAACAGGAGGCTTCATTGCCTGCCTGGGCAGGCTGTAGCCTCCACTCAAGGCAACAAAGTTTTAATTGTAGAAGATAAACCCCAGAAACCTGCTTCCAGCTAGCCTCGCTGGGACCTTGGGTCAATGGGAGCTGTGGCCAGTGTGCAAACAGCCTTCAATCCCTCACTCAGGCTGGCCAGGCACTCCAGTAGGGACCCGAACCCATAAGGGGATGTGGCCAGCCTGAAAACGAACCCCGGCCCCTCACCCAGGCTGGCCAGGCACCCCAGTAGGGACCCGAACCCTGAAGGGCATGTGGGCAGACTCAAAACAGCCCTCAGCCCCTCACCCAGGCTGGCCACACCCCCATGGGGTGAGGGTCCCCACTGGGGAGGCTTGGCCAGCCTTCAAACATCCATCAGCCCCTCACCAGGCTGGCCAGGCATGCCAGCAGGTAGACATCCCCTGAGAGGGCACAGGCCAGGCTGAGGGTCCCCCCGAGTGCACAAATGTTTGTGCACCAGGCCTCTAGTCTATATAATAAAAGGCTAATGTGCAAATTGACTGAACAGCAGAACAAGTGGTCGCTATGACTTGTACTGACCACCAGGGGGCAGATGCTCATCATAGAAGCTACCCCCTAATGGTCAGTGTGCTCCCACTGCATAACTAGGGGGAGTACCGCTCAGCCAGAAGCTGTGCTCACTGCTCCTTAGTGCTGCCACAGAGGCAGGAGAGGCTCCTGCCACTGCCTCAGGGCTCACTGCTGGCGAGCTCAGCAGTGGTTGCTGGAGCCTCTCTCGCCACTGCAGCAGCGCTAAGGACCTCTTGGGGATATATGCCTGCAAGTTTAGGCCCGCGCCCAAGCTGGCAGAAATATATCCCCAAGGGGTTCTGGGACTTCTCATTCCCTTAAAAAGAAGGATAGTGAATAACTAGGAACAGCAAGATGATGCATCACGCGCAGTGGGACAGGAATCCCACTTATAGGAGAGTGTTCCCTGGGATACACTGGGCTTGTCCAGATAGCACGCTAAGATGTCACTCAATTCCTTAATTTTCCCTTGGAATTAAAAAATAAACAAGAGTTTAACAGATTACACAGCAATGAACAGAATTCGTGAAGGATTAGTAAAATAAGTTTAAGACACAAGTGGGTAAGAGGTCTATCACGTATCTAAGTGATACACGAAGGAAGAGAAGATAAAAGAGCTGATATTTGATGATTTAATCAGCAGTTCATACATTGCAACTAGTTCTTATCTATATTTCTTTCCTTTTTACTGAATTTATTGGGGTGACATTGGTTAACAGAATTATACAGGTTTCAGGTGCACAGTTCTGCAACACATCATCTGTACACTGTATTACCACCCCAAGTCTGGTCTTCCTCCATCACCTTATATACCCCCTATACCCATCCCCTTCCCCTGTCCCTCCTCCAGGCAGTCAACCTCACTGTTGTCCTTGTCTGTGAGGTTTTTGTTTTTGTTTTTTGCCTCACTCCCTCCAGTCCCCCACGTATAATAAAATCACCCATAATGCCTTGGCAGGGCCAGACCAAATGATTTTGCCGGCTCTACTAATATGTAGCCCGCGGCCAGACATCCCTCACCCCTGCTTTAGGCGATGGCCAGGAAGGTGGAGCAGCTGGAACTCCATACACACTCTGAGTGGGAATGCAGTTACACAGAAAAGATGGCAGCCCTATTTAGTACTGAGCTGACTGCATTCCACTCCCAGGTATATGCACAATAGTGAATCACGTACATGTTCGCCAGAACCACTTCTAAGAATGTTCATAGCATTAATTTAATAGCCACAAACTGGAAAATATTCAGTGAACATAATGAATAGAATGCATGAAGAAATTGTAACATATTCATACAAAGTGAACAATCAGAATGGACAGACTTCAGCTACGTAGAACAGCTTGTATAAATCTCATAATCCCAACATTGAGCAAAAGAAGATACACAGAGACTGTGGGATCCTGGTTAAAATAAACAAAGCAGGCCTTGGGCAGGGGTTGGGAGGAGTAGATCAATGGGGAAAAAAAAAACAAAAACAAAGAGGACATCTGTGCTACTTTCAACAATAAAGATACATTTTTAAAAAAAAGTAAGCGGAGCTCCACAGTGCTGCCAGAACTCTGGGCGGCAGCTCCTGGGGCGGAGGTGCCTCAGAGCACTCGCTGGCGGCTCCTGCTGGCAGCTTCACTTACTTTAAATCGGGTGGAGGCTGTGACTTGTACATTTAAGAACTCTGATTTGCATGCTGTTCTGTGTAAAGGTTTACATTTATATTAATTTAAAAACAGACATTCAATTACATAAATTGTTAATCTAGCCCAGCAAAAAGTGCACCCGCTAACTTAATCATTTAAAGCTGGTATATGAAAGTCCCTGCCTTCAGCGAGTCTACAAGGAAACAATTATTATAGAAGCTATACTTTATTAGCGGCCTAATAAGTATAATAAGAAAGGCAGAGAAGGCTTAAGTTAGCAAGAGATTCTGAAGCTGCAACTGATTTTAGCCACTAGTGACTATGATTACCTGTGGTTTATTCTTCCATTCCATTTCTGTGGTCTGCTGTAAGCACTCTGCCTTCTGCGAAGTTCTCCAATTTATTTTATTGTTCTTTCTCTTGGACATACTAGACCAGTGGTGATGTTTTACACATAAAATAAAAAAGCTAAAATGCATCCCTCTGCACAGCTGCGTGCCTGCTGCCCTATAACTGTTTGCAGGTGTAGCACCTGTTGTATTTCTCCCCTTTCTGGGTCCGAGAGGACGAACCTCAGGCCTGCCCTGTTGTTGATGTGAATTAAATGTTTGTTGAATACTAATTTTGGTAGAAAATATTCATTTGTAGAACACTCTGAAAGGTTACATGAGATACAGAAAATAATATGAAGATCAATGGTTTTTATCACTTAGTGGTTAATGTTGGAAATAGTGTCATGTATCTTTATGTTAACTTTATGCAAAGAGCAATTTTATAATTTTGTAGTTATACTGAATACACTAATACTGCAACCTTATGTTTATGACTAAATTCATAAACTGGTGCTACTTTGATTAATGTTCTTTAGAGGAATATATTGATTCAGGCCACACAAGAGTCTCACGTACAGATCTTGAAGATGAGCTCACAAGATTTTAAGACGATAAGGAAAAATGAATGGTTATCAGAAATAACCATAAGTGTATTTAAACCCTCCAATAATATTCAATAATATGATTATTAAATTAAATTTACCTAAGTAAGCTTAAAATTATTGAAGGGAACAAAATAAACTAATAGAACACTATCAAAAACAGTTCAGGCAGATTAGAAAAATAATTCACCAAAACATTTAAAGTTAAACCTGGATTCAGTTTTATTAAAGACTAGTAGCCCGTTGCAGGAAGATTCCTGCAAGAATAGGGCTTCCTGAGCCAGAGCGAAGCAGAGAAGGGAGCGAAGCCCGCCTCGGCTCCCTCCCATCTCTGCCGCCTCGGCTCCTCCCCTGCTTCTCCCTCCCTTCTTCACCGTTTCTGCTGCCTCGGCTCTGTTCCCTTCTCCACCGCTTGGCTCCCTTCTGCAGCACTTGACTTCCTTTCTATGCTGTCTTTAGTCTTCACTCTCCTGTGTATGCAAATTAACTGCCATCTTTGATGAGTTAATTTGCATACAGCCACTCTGATTGGCTGGTGGGCATGGCTTGGCAGGTGGGCATGGCTTAGGTGTCTCAGAGTGATGGTTAATTTGCATATTACTCTTTTATTAGAGTAGATTTTATTAACACATTTTTTGCGGGAAACAAGTAAAATCAGATCCACCAGGGAGTGTCAATGGACATGAGGAAACATACATTGGAACCTCTAGTTGGAACCGGCAAAAATAAAAATGTTTTACGTCATTGTCGTGTGTGTGCCGCTCATAAACTACGCAGTGAAACACAGTACTTGTGCAAGTTTTGTAATGTACCCCTGCACAAAGGAAAGTGTTTCGAATGCTACCACGCGCGATTTGGCAGGAAAATGCCCGATTACAAAGTGTTAATTAAATAGAAAGTCCAGCTGAGGGAAAAAAGAACCAGTGCAATTAAAAACACAAAGAGACCCTAGCTGGCTTGGGTCAGTGGATAGAGCATCAACCTATGGAAGGGTCCCAGGTTCAATTCCGGCCAAGGGCACGCCTGGGTTGCAGGCTCCATCTCCAGTAGGGGATGTGCAGGAGGCAGCTGATCAATGATTCTCTCTCATCATTGATGTTTCTATCTCTCCTCCCTTCCTCTCTGAAATCAATAAATATATTAAAAAATAAAATAAACCAACCAATAGTCATTAAAATACACACACACACACACACACACAGAAACCCAAAAATGTAGCACAGAGAGGGAAAGAGAGAGAAAATATAGAAGGAATATTAAGATCTATGGACTGTGAGATCAGAAATAAAGGAGAAAATGGGAAAGCGCTACTTGAAAAGGTAATGGTGGATGACAGTACCTAATTCTTTAGAGTATGAATGCTTAGAATCAGGCATGGCAATAAATCACAAACCAGAGAAACTTACAAAGAAAACTTAAAATTTGAATTATACTATAGGCTTACTCATATAGGAAGGGGACATTGAAGACCTGACGTTTTTGTCAAACGCATCTATTCTATAGTTACCATATCAGTGAATGGCTTTCCAGACTCTTTAAATTCAAGGGTACATGGTGCTTCCTGTTCAAGGCCAACACCTCTGTCTCTACTCATGGCAACAGTGTTTCAATTATAGAAGCCACAGAGCTGAAGCAAACAGGAGGCTTTGTTACCTGCCTAGGCTCCGCTTTAAGGCAACAAAATTTCAATTATAAAAGATAAATAAACCCCAGAAACCTGATTCCAGCCAGACTTGCTAGGACCTTGGGTCAATGGGAGCTGTGGGAAGCCTTAAAATGGCCCTCAGCCCCTCACCCATGCTGCCCAAGTACCCCAGTAGGGACCTGAACCCTGAAGGGACTGTGAGCATCCTGAAAACAGCCCTCAGCCCCTCACCCAGGCTGGCCACACCCCATGGGGTGAGGGTTCCCACTGGGGGGCTTGGCCAGCCTGCAGACAGCCATCAGTCCCTCACCCAGGCTGGCCAGGCACTCCAGCAGGTGGACATCCCCTGAGGAGTCCCAGACTGCGAGAGGGCACAGGCCGGGTTGAGGGCCCTCCCCGCCCCCCGAGTGCACAAATTTTTGTGCACCGGGCCCCTAGTAGTTTTATATTCTTTTCATTTCTGTTTCTGGCATCTTCATTCCTTACCCTTTCCTCCCTCCTATATTCATCATTAACTCTCCTGAAAATCAAAACCTAGCCTACATCTTGTTAGTATCTTTGACAATTACACAATATTTGTCTCCCATTCTCATTAAATTTTCTTTATAATCAGCACTATTTGCTAGTTTATTAGCAATGCTTGCTTGTGTAGTAATAGCTCTTGGACACACACTGGTCTGGCTTCTGAGGTCCCCTGCTGCCAAATGTATTAACACATTGCGGACCAGTAGTTTTATTGCTAGCTTTACCTGGTGGCCAGATAAGTTTCTATTGAACGAGTACAAAAAACATTAAAGTTAAATACCCATTGCATTTTGAAGTTATTTATTACATGATCTTACAAGCTGATCTCTTTTTACAGTGTGAGACTTTGTAAACACTGTGTCATATGAAAACATGAGAATTCTCGTGACCTGTCCACAATGTGTGAACAAGGCAACCACCTCCTTTCCTGAATCCATGGGATGATCTCTGTGGGTGGTGCATGCCTTCCTGCATGGCCCAGGCATTTTTGCTGTGGCCTCTCTGTGCTGTGCCTCTAGGAGACCCAGAATGCCTTTCACTTCTCCCCTGAACTCTCTGAAGCAGTTCTCTCCAGGAAGCCTAGAGCAGCTCATTTCATCTCTGCCTGTCCCCTGGTAGATTAGCTCAGCATTCTGACTGCAGCCCAATTTGCATTCCTCATCTACTCCCTATTCCAGGAGTTTAACCTCCTCTGATTTATTTAATACTAGAGGCCCGATGCATGAAAATTCATGCACAGGAGGGGGATCCCTCAGCCTGGCCTGCCCTTTCCCACAGTCTGGGAGCCCTCATGGGTGGGAGGCAACCCAGCCATCAGAGGAAGATGATGCCTCATCACACCTCTGCTGCTGCCACTGCCAGCAGCACAAGCCTCAGCTGGCCCTGGTTACCTGAGCCTCAGGTAGCCCTGGGCATCAAGAGGCTGAGGGTGGGTCCAGCCAAACTGTGTGCCTGTCACTCCCCCAGCTGGGCTGAAAGGACTGGGGGACTCCAGTGGGGCTGAGGGGATTGGGCACTGCCATCTTTGTGAAGGTGTGATGGTCAATTTGCATATTGTGTCTTTATTAGATAGGATGGATCACATTCTTTCTTTTTAAATCTCAATCCATATATTTTCTTTATCCTGAGAGCATCATTTTGAATGCCTCCTCTTCTCCAACACCACAGCCTGACACTATCACCCACCTAGGTACTGGTTTCAGGAATCACCTTATCTCTCTGTTTACCTGCTACCAGCCAGTCTCTTCAACAACTCCTATCAAGTCTATCTTTTTAAAAGGTGCTTTCATTTCTGTCTGTCTCAGTGACCACTGAAATCAACCAGGCCCTAAGGATCTCTTAATTGGAATATCCCAACTGGTCTGCCTCACTCTCAAGTTTGAGCCCTCAGACCCAGCACATACAGCATCAGGGATGCAAATGATCTACAGAAGATGAAATGTTTTGTACATTCAGCAGCTTAAAAAAGCTCCTGAGGCTCCCCTCCACAGTTGGAGCAAGCTCAGGCTCCTAGACTAATAGATTAGACCCTGTAATCTGTCAGCTGTACAACTTCAGACTCATCTCGTACCGCTCCTGCCCACCATCTTTCCATTCCAGCCTGTTAAAATGCTTACATATCCAAGCACATTGTTTTAAGCTCCAATCTATGTCTCTGGTATTCCCCTGGCTGACAGTCGCCTCCTTAGGCGGCAGCAGTGGCTCCTCTTCCTCCTCCTCTTTCTCCTCCTCCTCTTTCTCCTCCTCCTCCTCTTCTGGCTTCTGTTTTTAAACATGATTCACTGATTACTCATACAATAACTCAGACATGGACTCTTCCCATATGCTTCCCCTGTTGGTAACTTACTTGCCCCTGTTGATAAGCCATAGTGGCATTAAGTGATGCTTCTGCTACATCCATTTCTTTCTCCTTCATGAGAATATACACTGAGAACCTTTAATTCATCTTTGTATCCCAACCACCTAGCATAGTACTTGACATGTAATCAGTGCTCAACAAGTCTCTGTTTAACTTACCCTCTCTGGTTCCATAAATTTTCCTCCTAGCACTGATCACATTATGCACAGTTGCTATTGGTTTGCTTATTTATTTATTTAATTTAGTAATCCTCACCTGAGGATATTTTTTCTACTGATTTCTAGAGAGAGTGGAAGGGAGGGGGACAGACAAGACAGAGAGAGAAACATCAGAGTGAGGGAGACATATTGATTGGTTGCCTCTGCACACGCCCCAACCAGGGCCAGGGATCAAGCCTGCAACCAAGGTACGTGCCCTTGACCAGAATCGAACCAAGGACCCTTCAGTCCGTCATTTGATGCTCTATCCACTGGGCCAAACTGGCTAGGGCTGGGTTGCTGATAACTTCTTCTGAGTTGAGCTCCTCTTTGCAGGCATGTGTGTCTATTCTACTCAATAGTTGCTAAATAATGGCATAATAAACTCTTGAGAGATAAAAATAGATGTTTGTTATGCTCATTTCTTTCTCTGCTTTAGAATCTCTGAGCTCCTGTTCTCTCTGCTATATTCCTGATGTCACACCTCCCTCTGACACCTTTCTGCTCCAAGTTAATTGTAATGGGTTCTTACCTTTGTTATAGTTGTCTTTTTTATCTCATTGTCTTCCATCTCATTAAACAAGATAACTCTGTTACAGAGATCCACGCTGGTATTTATTTACCTTTTAATTAACAAGACTTAAGTCATTTGTATGTGAAATTCAGGGTATGTAAGTACAATGTATACATTTCTAGTCCTCACTTAATGCTGATGTTGGTAGATTCGTGGAATGGTAGCAAATTGACATATAAGGCAGCCAGTTTTGCCATTGGCTAATTGACATAAACAGAGTTAAGGATGGTATCTCAACAATATTATAATGAAACTAGAGGCCTGGTGCACAAAAATTTGTGCACTCCAGGGGTGTGCCTCTGCCCGGCCTGTGCCCTCTCATAATCTTGGACCCCTCGAGGGATGTCTGCCTGCTGGCTTAGGCCCCCTCCCTGGGCAGTCGGGCCTAAGCTGGCAGTCAGATATCCTCTGGCAGACCGGGAGCCCTTGGGGGATGTCCACTTGCCAGCGGGGAGCAAGCCTAAGCTGCAATCAGACATCCATAGCGCTGCTGAGGAGGCAGGAGAGGCTCCCACCACCACCGCTGTGTTGGCAGCTGTCAGCCTGGCTTGTGGTTGAGCAGAGCTCCCCCTGTGGGAGTGCACTGATCACCAGAGGCAGCTCCTGCATTGAGCGTCTGCACCCTAGTGGCCAGTGTGTGTCATAGTGACCAGTCATTTCCAGTGGTTCTGCCGTTAGGGTCAATTTACATATTACCCTTTTATTATATAGCATTGCATCTGAAAGAGTCCTGGTGCATGGGTGGGGGCCAGCTGCTTTGCCCTGAAGGGTGTCCCAGGTCAGGGTGGGGGTCCCACTGGGGTGCCTTGCCAGCCTGGGTGAGTGGCTGATGGCTGTTTGTAGGCTGGCCACAGTTTCTTCAGGGTGGGGGGGCCTGCTGGGGTGCCTGTCCAGCCTGAGTGAGGGGCTGATGGCTGTTTGCAGGCTGGCCACAGCCCCTTTAAGGAGGTTGTCCCTCCCCCTGGGGTGCCTGGCCAGTCTGGGTGAGGGGCTGATGGCTGTTTGCAGGATGGCCACAGCTCCCATTGACCCAATGTCCCAGCGAGGCTGGCTGGAAGTAGGTTTCTGGGTTTTTTTTTATCTTCTATAATTGAAACTTTGTTGCCTTGAGCAGAGGCCACACCCTGCATAGGCAGGCAGTTTCCTTGATCACTGGCACAATGAAGCCTCCTGTTTGCTTCAGCTCCATGGCTTCTATAATTGGAACTTTGTTGCCTTGAGCAGAGGCCATAGCTGGCCGAGGCAGGCAGTTTCCTCCATCTTTGGTGCAACAAAGCCTCCTGTTTGTTCTAGCTCTGTGGCTGCCAGTCACCATCTTGGCTGGGTTAATTTGCATATAGTTGCTCTGATTGGCTGGTGGGCATGGCTTAGGTGGAATGGAGTGATGGTTAATTTGCATATTACTCTTCTATTAGATTAGATGATGTTGAGCAAAATGATGTAATTAGAGGACCTGCTGTATTATTGTTTTTATATATAATCTTTAAAGTATATTTTTATTGATTTCAGAGGGGAAAGAAGAGGGAGAGAGAAACATCAATGATGAGAGAATCATTAATCAGCTGCCTCCTGCATGCTCCCTTTTGGGGATCCAGCCTGCAACCCAGGTATATATATGCCTTTGACTGGAATGGAACCCAGAACCCTTCAGTCCACAGGCCAAATCTCTAGCCACTGAACCAAACCAGCTAGGGCTTCATATTTAATCTTTATAACAACCTAAATGGTAGCTGTTATTAAGCAAATTTTACATATAGGGAAATTGTACATGAAACCATCCCCCCAGTTACACAAGGAGTAATTGGGATTTCAGTATAAGTGACTCCAAAATTTCTGTTTTTTTGTGGGTTTTTTTTTTCCACTTAGTGACACTGCCTCTTCTCCCTCATTGGCAAGTCTTGGCTCCTGTTTCCTTTTTTATTTTGAAGCCTCACCTGAGGTTATGTTTTTTTTATTTTTTTTTTAGAGAGAGAGGAGGAAGGGAGAGAGAGAGAGATGGAGAGAGAGAGAGAGATCAACAGAGAGATTGACATGAGGGAAAACATCATGGATCCATTGCTTCCCTTATGCTCCCCAACCAGAGATAGAACCCCAAACATAGGTATATATGCCCTATCTGAGAATTGAACCATTGACCTACTGACGTACTGGATGACACGCCAACCAAGCCACACAGGCCAGGGTGCAGTGCCTGTTTCTGACATGTTACAGCAGCCTGTGGACATGACATTTACTAACTACTTGAAAAAATGTCAGAAGCTCATTGTTTTATTTAATTTTCCATCCTTATATTTGACTATAGCTACAGCTTTCCCCAAAGGAGCTCTTGATCTTCTTACCCTGTCCTTCATTTTTTCATTGTTAGTCTACCATTTACTCATTTACTTGAATTGCCTTCCCTTTAACCCCAGGTTCTTTTTAAAATTAAGTTTAAAAATAATAAGAAAATTTTTTAAAACAAGTCACTGACATTCATAAATCTAGTGAATACCCCTGGAAACTTTGGGCTGTTGTATATACGAAGATTCCACTAAATACCATCTCATCATTTGGTGCTATTTGAATAAGTTACATAATCAATATATGACCTATTGTTCATATATAGTTTATCTTTAAAATGGCAACATTAAAAGACAGAGGGTGTGTTTGTTAACCAACTCTGTTCGGTACTCTGTGCATATGCATTCTTGCCGAACCTCTTGGTGGTGGTGATGGGATA
This sequence comes from Murina feae, assembly GCA_004026665.1. NCBI lineage: Eukaryota > Metazoa > Chordata > Mammalia > Chiroptera > Vespertilionidae > Murina > Murina feae. The sequence goes on along the minus strand of PVJC01002254.1, from coordinate 62,393 downwards.
CAGTCATTCACCTTGGAGTAGCAGTGTATAATTTGATAATTTTGTCTTTCAAATAAGCCAGCATCCATCAGAAGTAAGACTCTTAAATTTGGTACGTTTAACTTGAGCCAACAATTTCCTTGATTGCTTACTCACAGGATAGGCAAGCTTCAGCAGCCTTTGTCAAGGAAAATTGAACTTGTTTGAGGTGGTTTGAAATTGGTTAGTTTGGAATTAGTTTGCTTGAAGTTAACTGTGTGATATGGATTTTTGTATAGCAATTTTCTTATATTCAAGCTGTGTAAAATATTCCGAATATTCCTAATGCTCTTCTGTACCTCAGGCAAGACAATGCCATTGTAACAGCAGCAATCCAAAGATGAGGTTGATAATAGAGGGAAAAGAGCTATTGACACCATGAGGGCCTCCTGGTATCAGCTAGGAAATGTGTTTATCAAAAGTTAACAGGGTGGTGATCAATTAATATAGATAACAATTAAAATGTTATTGAGGTTGTTAAATAGCCTGGAATGGTTAGAATGAATCCACAGGGTATCGTGTTTGTCATACTCGTTTAGCTATATCTCACCCGCCTCGTAATCTGAGTTACTTCATATGAGTACAGAATATGATTTCTTTTCAGCATTCAGCAGCAAACTGTTGCACAAATAGTATTGTTGTTTTGCTTTTATTTTACTTTTTAACTTTTCAGATATTAAAAGAGAAAAGGGTACGGGGACCATTCGCAACGCCTCACCAATATGTTAGCTTACTTTATACTTTTTGTAAGGAAGTAAAGTAGTATAGATAAGTCACCCTTCTCATTTTTATTCTCTCCCTCCGCAGAAGCAGTCAAAGCCTGGATTTGGTCTGTGTTCAGTGCCTGCAAGAATTCGGGTTCTCAGCTTAGACCTGTATATGCCCATCCATCCTTTCTTCTGTCTCACACCAGCCACCCTTTCTGATAGTTTGTCTTGCATCTCTTTTCCGGCAGGGAGACTCTTCTGATACTGGCTTAAGAATCCACTCTGACAACCAACAACTCTCTTTTCTGATCACTTGCTCTATTAGTACCATCACCTGACAACTGTTGGACATTCTGTCGTCACTGCTGCATTTATATGCCCCGCCTTCTTGTTCTTCCTTACTTTCTCACAGGGACTAGATATACTTGATATAAGCACTCACTTAAATAGTCTTCTACACCTTGTTCCAGTGACTTGAAAAGGCCTATCATTGAACTACACCAAGGTCATAAGAGCTGCATGAGGCTAACATAACACAGGGGTGCCAATGGATCTCACCTGGGTGGATCCTGGTTTGGGAGACACAGAGGTGAAATCTCTCTGAGAAAAGAAGGCAAGATTATGAAATCAGAATGCCTGCAGCCATTTCGATGACACTTGACAAAGGATATGTTATATTAGAAAAAAGAATGGTCTTAAGTTTTGGTTAAAATAATTTATTTTTGCAAGCTTTATCAAAACTTATGACTATGTAGAAACACTCATGGGGACGCTCATTAGCACTGCAGTCCATCTGCTGTTGAATAGAACTTAAATTTTTTGCTCATTGGTTGAGTTTTTGATTCGGGATCTTTGTTTTCCAGTGCCCTAACTCCTACCTTTTATAAACCTATCCTGCATGGGTAGGGTCCCTAGGTCTGGCTGGTGATCAGGTACCATCTGTGGAGCAACCAGCCAGGCAATTAGAGCCCCCTCTGCTGGCATCCGCCTTGGCTGGCCTGGGGCCTGCAGGCTGGGGGCAGCTCCTGCGTTGAGCATTTGCCCCCTGGTGGTCAGTGTGCGTCAGAGTGACTGGTCATTCCACTGTTCGGCTGATTTGCATATTAGGCTTTTATTATATAGGGTAGCTCCCATTGGTTCATTGGTTCTTTCCCAAACAAGGACAATCCACAGGAACCCCCTACGATGCAGCACAGCGAACTTTGCTGGTGACAGCATCAATTGGAATACCTTAGCCCCTTCCCTCCACTCCTGCTTTGCTTTCAAGTTCCATTCCTGTTCTGTGTTATATGTATTTTCTTTTATATTCAGTGTGTCAGAGTATATACTTGGTACCCAATCAGGACAGGAAACATAGCTTGTGAATTTTCCTTAGAGACTAGTATTTCTCTGTGAAAATCTTACACTGATATTTGTGTCTATTAATTCCCTCCCCTCTCCCCCTTAGCTGTTGCTTTTCTTCCTGAGAGTTCTGTTTAGTTATTGGTTTTCCTGAGTTGAGTTTTCTTTCTCTTTTTCGTGGGCTTCATCTTTTTCATATTTGATTGGTCTTAGTATTGTGATACAGGTTATAAAGGTGGATTGACACAGGTGAGTGCACGCTCAGAATGCTGAGCATCTAGGACTCAGGGCTTCTGATCAACACGCTGATCCTTCTGAAATTGAGCACAGCCTGACAATTACGGGTATCCAACAGAAGCAGAAAAAAAATCAATGGAATTGTGGGAAATATTTTCTGTACCCAAGTTTTAGTTAATTATTTGGTTACTTTGTATTTTTGGAGACAAAGAAGGAACAACCCTTTTAAAATTGTAGTTCCCTCAATATATACTCTTTGAAAATAATCATGTCAATATTTTAAATTTATTTTTTCCAGTCTAAGGAAAAAATCAGAGCTTGAGTCTGATGTCCAAGGCTTGATGATAATGAAGTTAAAAAATGAGCAGTATCTTAAAGCACTATACAAGGACGCCTATCACATCGGGGCCGTCTTCCACCTGACCAGATTTAAAACCGAAGAGCTGGAAGAGAAAATATCAGATGTGCGGAGGAAATTTCAGGTTTGTATGTCTGTGTTCTTAGTTGTGAAAAACAGTGATAAGCCTGGACTGTATTTATTGATTTAGTGTTGATAATTAGATTTTAACTTAGCCTACAGTAGTCATGAAAAAACAAAACAAAAACAACTACATCCGATAAACCAGAAGAAACATCCCTTCTCCACAGAGGCCCAGCCTGGACAGAAGGGAAAGGGGCTGCATGCAGCTAGCCAGCGCTGGGTCTGCTCTTGGCCGTTACTGACCTCACACTACCCGAGTCACCAGAAGAACGGTGCTTGCTGGGCCGCCGCCTACATATCTAATCCCAAATATTCCTGCTACGCTAGGCAGGAGGGATGCTGGGAAGGGCCCTTGCACCCTTAGCAACATAAATAAAGGGCATACCTGCATCAGGACCACAGGCTGTTAGGTTCCAGAGCAGCACGCAGCTTGTAGACAGCCGTGTGCAGAAGCAACCGCCCCCAGGCCTCAGATCCATCCCAGCTGGAGGTTCGATGACCAGTCACTCCCCGGCATTTGGCATAGGGCCTGGCAACATCAGCTCTGTTTCAGCACACACAGGGACTCCTTGGATAGGCTGCTCTGTCCTTCACTCGCCACACCCACCTTCTTTCATCTTTGGCTATTTTCTTACTGCAATTGTCTGTAATCGTGCAATTGTCTGTAAAACAGAGAACCCATGTTCTATGTCCAAGCCTCTTGCTCTCTAAATTTAGGACATGTGGCTGTCGCCACTGCACCAAGAGACTGGAGTTCTGTTCCCACGTGGTGTCCACCTGTTGAGCTGACTTGGGGGGGTCATGCCATTGTCCCTTCTCATGGGTTTTTCATCCCTTAGATGTTCTAAAATTAGTATGATAAAAATTATATATAGTAAAAATTAACCTCAAAATTATCTTAAAATTACCATATTTTCTGGCGTATAAGACAACTTTTTAACCCAGGAAAATCTTCTCAAAAGTTGGGGGTCATCTTATACTCTGGGTGTCGTCTTATAGGACGGGTGGTGAAACTTCTGAGCTGGACTGGAAAATCTGCGGTCGCCGCATATGATGGGGGGAGCTCAAAAACGGCCGCACTCCATTCATTTCAATGGAGCCGGACGGAGGCCGCAAGTGTCTCTGGTGGGCTCCTTTTTTGTGCCGCACACGGTCTCCGTCCGGCTCCATTGAAATGAATGGAGGGCAGCCGGGTGCTCGCTGCATAAGGCGGGGATGCGGCCGGCCGTTTTTGGGCTCCCCCCACTGTGTGCGGCGACCGTATGAAAGCAGCAAGGGCAGCGCGGTAGAAGAAAACCCACTCACCAGGATTCGTGGAAAGAAGTGACTTAACACGGACCCGATGACAAGGTGAGGGGGTGCCTCACTGGGAAGGTGTAAGTGAAGGGCGGAGCAAGCTGCAGGCGTCCGGGACGCCCGGGGTATGGAAAAAAGAGATGGAGCAGGCGCTGTGCCCAGAAAAGCGGCCTCTCACCCGTCTGGGGCCCGCCCTTGTGTCCTGTTACCGTGCCTCCTTCTCTGCCTCTCAGATCTCGCTCCTGAGGACTGCACTGAAGCAGCGCAGGCCCACATGTGCGAGATCTGAGAGGCAGAGAAGGGGGTACGGTAATAGGATACAGGGGCGGGCTAGACAGGTGAAAGAGGCGTGTTTGTGCTACCCCTCTGATGGTCTTGGAGACAGGGAGGGCTGGGCAGGCAGGGAGAGCTGACCAATCCAAGCAGGCTTTGTATACGATAACCAGAAAGGTACATTGCTTGCCGTGATTGGCTGGTTGTTGTATACTGCGGACCACATATAGTACAGCACCAGTATCTGTACCTGTTCATACAGTGTAGCACCAGTACATACAGTACAGTATACAAATGTCCAACAGTCAAAACCCCATTATGGATGCACCAGCAAGAAGAAAGAAATATGAAGCCAGTTTCAAACTGAAAGTTGTAAACTTTGCCATGGAACATTATAACTGCGCTGCTGCAAGACAATATGGAGTAACAGAAAAGATGGTTCGGGACTAGAAAGCAAATGAAAAGCATTAAAGGGTATGCCAAGGGGTACGTGTGCATTAAGAAGAGGAACCCCACATTGGCCAGAACTTGAAAAACATGTAGCAGACATGATGAATGAGCATCGCCCAAACGGTTATATAGTGACAGGAAATAAAATATGTTTGCACTTCAGTGGTCCAGATCTAACCCAGATCACAGCAACAGATTTAAGGCCACTGTATCCTGATGTACTAGATTCATGGGGAAGGCATAATATGGTACTGAGGCAAAAGACGAAAACTGCCCAAAAATTACCTGCAGATCTTCATAGCAAAGTAAATAGTTTCCATCGATATGTAATGCAATAGCACACTAAACATGGCTATGCGTTAAGTAGTATTGGAAATATGGATGAAACTCCAGTGAATTTTGATATGGTTGGAAATAAAACTCCATCAAAGAGGTGAAAAAACAATTTTAATTAAAACAACAGGACATGAGAAGTCCAGTTTTACAGTGGTGCTAGGATGCACAGCTGATGGAGCCAAACTGAGACCAATGATTATTTTTAGAAGAAAAAGAATGCCGAAACTCAAGTTCCCTGTTGGCTATTTTGAACATGTGAATGGAAAAGGCTGGATGGATGAAGAAGGGGTAAAGTTATGGCTTGACAATGTATGGAGCAGGCGACCAGGTGGACTTATTCAAAAATGTAGTCTACTGGTGTGGGATATGTTCAGGGCTCATTTCACTCCCAGCACCAAGCAAAGGCTTGCAAGACTAAACACAGATGTGGCAGTTATTCCTGCAGGATTGACATCATTGGTACAGCCACTGGATGTGTGCCCAAACAAGCCATTTAAAGATCGCATTCGAGAACAGTGGAATGAATGGATGGTTAGCGGTGAAAAAGGAGGAAACAAAAGGAGGAAACACACGTGCTCCACAGTTGGATGTTTTGTGCAAGTTTTCATAAAAGCCTGGAATGATAGTGATGCAGCAACAGTAATCAAGTCTTTCAAGAAGTGTGGCATATCAAATTCATTAGATGGTATGGAGGACGACTACTTGTGGCAAGATGAAGAGGAAGCCGAAGCTGAGACCACACCATCTGATACGGGATTCGATCCATACGATGACTGCCTTACAAATGTATCACAAGATGTCACTGATGTAGTACTTATGATATCAGATGGAGAACAGGAGGATTTTGAAGGCTTTTAAAGGGAAACTGTCACGCCAGCAAAACCTGTAAAAATACCATAGCTTGCAGTTATGATGGGCATTGCTAACTCGCCAGGGACTCGCCCGGCACTTGCTCTCACTGTGTTGTTTGCTATCTTCCTCCTATCATCATCAGTTCCAGTTTGGTTGACAGTTTAGAAAACAAACAGCATGGCAGCTCCCATGGGTTTATTGTCTTATCCTTCCTTTCAGCTTCAGAGTGAATTAGGGAAAGTTTAATCCACTTGCACTATTTTTCTGTTTACATGTTTGATGACAAACAGCCTTATGTTTATAAGTGACAGATTTTCTGCTAAGTACCTGTATGTCATAAGCATTTGAATTAAAATTACCATATTGAAATCAAATCAGATGGTTTTTTATTTTTTATTTGGTGTGCGTTGGAAGAGGGATAGTCTTATACAACAAGTAGATCCCAAACTCTATATTTTAACTGGAAAAGTTGGGGGTCATCTTATATGCCCAGTCGTCTTATACGCCAGAAAAAAAACAACAGTATAAGCCATATGATTTTATATATGCATGCGCGCGCGCGCACACACACGTATATGCTTTAGCGTATGTTATAATATTGTTGATGTTTATAATTTCCTTGAGTTTTCCATTGCTATTTGTTTCTTTATGGCCATCAATTAGCATTTTTATAGAGGCTGTCACAGACATCAGCCATTTATTTAGTCACGTAAACATGTGTTTTAATTTTTTTCAATTGACAGGAAACCATTCACATATTTTCTCATAGCTGTTGCAGCCTACCTTTAATTCCTCAGAAATATTGCTTCAATGACCTGAGACTCTTACTAAGAAAGCTGTTGCTTTAAGTGGTTATTGTTTTCTAAGTTTTTATGTTGCCTTACAATAGACTTTATAGGCAGAGTGCAAATGTGGTGAGATTCCCCCAGAGCAAAGTGTCCCCTGGCTATATTCAAGCGCAGTTGAAGAAGTTGTTCATCAGGTGCTTCCTCTGCCCTATGGCAGCTGAGAGAGAACTAGAAGTAAGCAACAGAAATAAATGACTCCCTGTGGGAAATGTTTCCCACGGCCAACTGCTGCTCATCTCTGAGCTAAATATATGGGATAGTCAATTGCTGCGATGTACACAGGTGTATCTGTGTCAGGGTGATAATGCATTGAAAATAAATTTCTGGGTAGTCCTTAGATAATTCAGATGTGTAGCCATTCAAGTTTGTGGTTTCTGCCTTTGTAATGGCCCTACTGTCTTTCATGACTAATTAATGAAAATCTATATAACTTTCTGAGTCTGGACTTCATTTTTTTTTCTTATAGACAACTTTGTATATTTGTTGATCCTGGCCTGAAATTAGTCCTTAAATTCATGTCATCTAGAAATTAATTAGAGCAATAGTACCTGTAAGCTAGCTCTGAAAAATAACCTGCTGAAGCCACAGTGGAAGAGTTTCCCAGTTATGTTCTCTCAAATTAATGCATCTGTAAAATGCCCAGTAGTTTTTAGGCAGTCATAGACTAGAAGGAACTTCAAACAATCAAGATATCTAGAAGTTTCTGGAATTTTCCAGATGTTAAAGATGACTTACCCCTATTTTTAAATACTTTCAATTCCAATAACTGACCTGTTCAGAAAAGACAGGATTAGCCAATCCCCAGGGTAAAATTAGCCAATAATGATGGGAGATAAATCAATAAAAGTGTAATAAGTATTCAGTTATGTTATGGGTGGGATGAACAGAAAATCATCTAGCTCTGTATGAAGACTGTGCTAGTATAACACAGGTTGGAAGCTCTCAGCAGATATTAAATACATCTTCACACTTTAAAAGAAGGCTTCTTGGCCAGCGTCAGGGATTTGGAAAGTGTTTTGTTTGAACATACTGGAATTTTTTGTGGAAAACTACATCAGGCCTCTCTGTTCCAGGTTAAAATAATAAAACTAGAACTAAGTGAAATAAACACATGCATTTTTAAAAATATATATATATATATATTTTATTGATTTCAGAAAGGAAGGGAGAAGGAGTGAGAGATAGAAACATCAATGATGAGAAAGAATCATTGATCAGCTGCCTCCTGTATGCCCCACACTGGGGATCAAGCCCGCAACCTGGGCATGTGCCCCATGAGGAATCACACCATGACCTCCTGGTTCATAGGTCAATGCTCAGTCACGGAGCCATTCCGACCAGGCTAAATACATACATTTTGAGATTTATTACTTGAACATGTGTTACTTAGAAACATGTTATTTAGTCTTCACATATTTTGGCTATTTTTCCGGTATCTTTGTGTTATTGATTTCTAGTTTGATTCTATTACCGTCTGACAGCAGACATTGTATGATTTTCTAGTCTTTTAAGATCGTTTAGATATTAAAGCGTTATTTTTAGTGCTAGAAAATGACCATGTGTTATGTCTTTAGAATATAGGTACTCAGTGTTTATGGAAAGCATGAATAGAGTTAGCATATGGTGGGGAAATTTACACAAATTTCTCAGTAAAAGAATCGTAGTTAAATATGAGTACGAGAATAAATTATAAATATATTCAATTTTGAATTTTAAAAAGTTAATGGGACTTCTGCTGTTTTTAGTGGCTGAGAAGATCTTGCTAGGCTGACCTCACCAAAGATAAAAACTTTAACCCCTAGACCCAACGGGAATATGCTAAAAAGACATAATTCATATCTCTGGGTTTCGGGACCTGAGTTATTTTATGTTTAGTAATTTTAAAGTGTTTTTACAAAATACATATAAAACCTTCCTTTAAAAAAATAAAGAGCCCTAGCTAGTTTTTCTCAGTGGACAGAGCTCATCCTGCAGACTGAAGGGTCCTGGGTTCAATTCTGGTCAAGGGCACGTATCTGGGTTGCAGGCGCCTGGCCCTGGTCGAGGTACATGCAGGAGGCAACCAATTGATGTCTCTCTCTCATATCAGTGTTTCTCTGTATGTGTGCGTGTGTGTCTCTCCCTCTCCCTTCCACTCTCTCTATAAATCAGTAGAAAGATATCCTCAGGTGAAGATTAAAAAATTATAAATAAAGACAAAATAATATCTTGTGTTTATTTTTAGAACCTGGTTGGGCTGCCACTTGGACTCTCTGTTAGGGTCATGGCCACCAAAACAGTGCCCTAGCAGTGCACAGCCAGAGCTGCCAGCCCCACTAGTCCAGTCCAGCTCTCAGCTATTTGCACAAATTTTGTTCTATGAATTTTACTCTGAATTTTACTCTGAATGTCCTTCAGCCCCTGAAACACAAACGATGTTACTGCCTCAATTATACCCTTAATCTATTCATATTTAGTGTTTAGCCCCTGTTTCTCTTGAACGTGTGTGTCTGGATACAGCACTCACTGTTCAGACTCTGCTTTTCAACGTCCTTTGTCCTAGGAGGCGCTTCCCGTAGAATAGCTCTTTGCTGCCACCTGCTGGTTTCCAACTGGTCAAACCAGGCAGCCAGTCAAAGGCCACATTTCTTTTTAATGTGGGTTCTCCGCAGCATTGCAGATGTTGTCACCCCCTTTCCCTCAGCTTCTTTCAGCTTCTTAAACGTGATCTTTTTGATGTTTTTTAAATTTTTTCCCTAAACCAGAATGGACAGATACATTATGCCCCAAAGCCTAAATTATTTCCTATCTAGCCTGTCTTAGAGAAAGCTTGCTGACCCTGCCCTAAATAGCACAGCAAGGGAAAATGTACTGAGCAGCCGCAGCCCTTAGGATGAGGGAAGGCACCCAAGAAGGAACAGAGGTGGAGGCGGCAAATTTGGTATCTTACTGAGACCACACCCTAGCTGCCCATGTACGTTAGGTCTATAGCAACTCGTACTTGTTTAAGTCAGCACTGCTCGCAGCAAGCCTTCCACTGTATCATATTAATACCTTTAAGTTCAGGGACTTCAATTCATTTAAACTGTGGATTAATGTCTAACTGGATTATAATTTAAAAAATAAGACTTTGAAGGATGAATGAAGGACTTTCAAGGAAACAAAACAAATCAGTGCATATTGCAGGCAAAGTGACCTTTCGCAAGCACACAACTTGCCTAGCAGACTTCACTGTTTTTCTTATTGCGCCATAGGGGTCCTACATAATCTGATCAGTGTTTACCTTTTCAGTTTCATGTTTTACCACCCCAACTCATCTTCTCAGTACACACACACACTCTCTCTTTTTTTAAAAATATATTTTATTGATTTTTTAAAAGAGAGGAAGGGAGAGGGATGGAGAGCTAGAAACATCAAGGAGAGAGAAACATCGATCAGTTGCTTCCTGCTCACCAGGGTCCATGCCCTTGTCTGGAATCAAACCCAGGACCCTTCAGTCCACAGGCCGACGCTCTATCCACTGAGCCAAACCGGTCAGGGGCATACACTCTTTTTCAATTAGTTTTTGACAAAGGTCAAAGGTAGCACTCCATTTTAGAATATGATATGTCTTCTCTAGTTTATAGAGGCATTTTTAATTTGGCTCCCTCTTAATTAAGTATTGAACAAATTGATAAACCACTATGTCTACTTTCATGTTTGAAGAAGCAACTACATGTCATTAAATTTTTCAAAATATTTCATTGTATAAATTGGCTTTAGATGTAAGTATATCCTTAGGTGAGATAATATACTAAAGTCATTACTTCCCCTAGAATATTTCTTTTTCCTACGTTGGAGTTTTACTTTCACTTTAGGAAAGCATAATGTTGATGAGTTGCTCTACCAAGAAAAAGAAGAGTTGTAGGAGAGACTTCTCGAACTGTTTCTTTATATTGTCTCTGTAGACCCTGTGGTGCTATGACTGAGGCTGTAATGAAGGAGGGATACTGAAAACATTTCTGAATCTCTACTTTACCTCTGCAAAGCTATACATCCCTTTTAAATGTGGAGGACAGACTATCTACAAGCCAACTTGTCTCCCAGGGTGTGATTCTAAAGCAGAAGGAACTTTAGCTAGACCACCAACTTGCACCATACACAAGAATAAACTCAAAATGGGTAGAAGACTTCACTGTAAGTCTCTAGGCCATCAAAATCCTTGAGGAAAAAATAGCCAGTAAAATCTCAGTGGGGGCGGGGGAGCATGGGCCTCGGCTGGAGTGTCTGTGAGGAGGACTCTCCAAAAGGGCGGGGCCTCTGAGGGGGTCTTGCCCTTGCCGAAGGTGGCAGCCCCTGCCTTGACTTCTACAAACAAGTCCGATCTCCTTGGGTGTTTTGCTAGAATCTCTATGTTTAGTCTTTGAAGACCTGACCTTGTAGAAGCATGAGCTTTCTCAAAGATACCCTGCTGATTGTATCTAGCGATTAATTTTAGTTCAAGCTGTTGTTACAATAAAGCTAAAGGAGACGGGCGAACAGGACCACTTGGCATCGATAGCCAAGTAGTGCCTTAGCCTCTCTTTCACAGAAACGTGTGTCAGAGTCGTCATCCACCCGTCGCTCAGGGGCTGCTCATCAGCCCCAGCATCAGACATCTCACATAGCAAAACTTTTGCCGATACACCTCCTAGAGCAGGAGAAACAAAGGGAAAAAATATAAACAAATGGGACTGCATCAAACTAAAAAGCTTCTGCACAGAAAACAAAACAGTCCTCAGAATGAAAATGGAACCCACTGGGTGGGAGAATGTTTTTGCCAATGATACATCTGATAAGGGGTTAATTTCCAAAATATATGAAGAACTCAACTCAATAAAAGGAAGGCAAACAACCCAATTTAAAATGGGAAAAGGAACTGGATAGACACTTCTTCAAAGAGAACATACTGAAGGCCAAGAGACATGAAAAAATGGTCAATATCACTGATCATCAGGGAGATGCAAATTAAAACGACGATGAGGTATCTCCTCACATCTATCAGAGTGGCTATCATCAACAAATCAACAAGCAAGTGCTGACGAGGATGCGAAGAAAAGGGAACCTTGTGCACTGCTGGTGGGAATGCAGGCTGGTGCAGCCGCTGTGGAGAACAGTATGGATTTTTCTCAAACATTATAAACGGAACTGCCACTTGACCCAGTGATCCCACTCCTAGGAATATACCCTAAGAATTCCCAAACAGCAATCAGAAAGAATGTATGTATACACCCCTGTGTTCATAGCAGCAATGTTTACAATAGCTAAGATCTGGAAACAGCCCAAGTGTCCATCAGGATTAAAAAGCTGTGGTACATTTACACAATGGAATACTACTCAACAGCACCAAAAAAGAAAGGTCTCTTACCCTTTGTGACAGCATAGAGGGACCTGGAGATTTATTATAAGCAAAATAAGTCAGAGAAAGACAAATACCACATGATCTCAATTATATGTGGAATCAAATGAACAAAATAAATTGATGAACTATATAGATCCAGAGATGTGGATGCATGGAACAGACTGACAGATCTCAGAGGGAAGGGAGTAGTTGGGGTGAGGGAAGAGATTAAGCAAATAATTTATATGCATACTAGAGGCCCTGTGCACACATTTGTGCACCAGTGGGGTCCCTCGGCATAGCCTACAGGGATCCGGCCAAAACTGGCAATCCAATGCCACCTGCTGTTTTTGCCTGCCACTCCTGCTCATTCTGCCCCCAATGTGCCTGTCGCGCTGCTCAGTAGACGCGCTGCTGCTCTGCTGCGGTTTCCAGGCTACGGCAGCCAGCCATGAGCCTTGCAGCTGGCACCCACCAGACAGCTGAGTGGCATTCCTGCTGTGGGAATGCACTGACCACTAGGGGGCAGCTCCTGCATTGAGCATTTGCCCCCTGGTGATCAGTGCATGTCATAGCAACCAGTCATTCAATCACTTAGGCTTTTATTTATATATACTAGGAGCCCAATGTACAAAAATTTGTGCACTCGGGGTAGGGTGGTCCCTCAGCCAGGCCTGTACCCTCTCACAGTCTGGGACCCTTTGGGGGATGTCCACCTGCTGGCTTAGACCTGCTCCCCGAGAGGGGATCGGGCCTAAGCTGGCAGTCAGACATCCCTCTGGCAGCCTGGGAGCCCTCGGGGGATGTCCACTTGCCAGCAGGAAGCATGCCTAAGCTGCAGTCGGACATCCTTAGTGCTGCTGAGGAGGCAGGAGAGGCTCCCACCACCACCGCTGTACTGGCAGCTGTTAGCCTGGCTTGTGGCTGAGCAGAGCTCCCCCTGCGGGAGCGCACTGACCACCAGGGGGCAGCTCCTGCATTGAGCATCTACCTCCTGGTGGTCAGTGTGTGTCATAGTGACCAGTCATTCCCAGTCGTTCTGCTGTTAGGGTCAGTTTGCATGTTATCTTTTTATTACATAGGATAGATGCATGGGTGGGGGCCGGCTGGTTTTCCCTGAAGGTTGTCCCGGATCAGGGTGGGGGTCCTGCTGGGGTGCCTGGCCAGCCTGGGTGAGGGACTGAGGGCCATTTTCAGGCTGGCCTCACCCCCTTCAGGGTGGGGTTCCCTACTGAGGTGCCTGGCCAGCCTGGGTGAGGGGCTAGTGGCTGTTTGCAGTCTGGCCAACCCCCCAGCAGGGATCCTCACCCCATCGGGGTGTGGCAAGCCTGGGTGAGGGGCTGATGGCTGTTTTCAGGCTGGCCTTGCCCCCTGGCCACCCAAGCTCCCAGCCTCTCTTTTTAAAAATTTTTTTCCTGAGATTTATTTATTTTCTATAATTGAAACTTTGTAGCTTTGAGCGGAACCCAGGGGCAACCTAGGCTCCCAGACCCTCCGTGAGTGGAGCCATGGCCGGCTGGAAGCAGTTATCTGGATTTATTTATCTTCTATGATTGAAACTTTGTAGCGCAGGCAGGAAGCTTAGCTTCCTCCAACACCGGGGGCAACACAAGCCTCCTGCTCACTCCAGCTCCGTGGCCACTGCCATCTTAGTTGGGTTAATTTGCATACTCACTGCTGATTGGCTGGTGGGCGTGGCTGGTGGACATGGCTTGAGCATAGTGGAGGGATGGTTAATTTACATGTTTCTCTTTTATTATATAGGATATGCATAACCCATGGACACAGACAATAGTGCAGTGAAGTCCTGGGGTGGGGTGGGTGCTGGGTGAAGAGGGATAAGGGGAGGATGGGTGGCATCTGTAATAATGTCAATAATAAAAATAAATGTTTAAAAATGTTTAAAAATAAAATAGTAGAAAGAACTTTTTGAGTTATTTCCCTATCTGGTTGTGTGTTAATGTGTAATACAATTGAGAAAAGAGGTTAAAACTCTTTATTCAAGTTTTCCAAATATATTTTGCCCACTCATTTTCAAGAAATAATGTAAAAAGAGAGAAAATAGGATGAAAAAGGGAGGGGGAAGGGATGAATCAGTTTAGCCAAATGGAAAATCTAATCCCCTTTTGCAAACTTCAGACTTGAATTGTATCTATCTTGTTTTCTAAGTTGAATGTGTTCTTTATGGAAATTAGCATTAAAAACAAAAGGACAGTTTTTAAAAAGAGGAACTGAAGACTGGCTAGTTTTTTCCCTTTTTGCTTGCTCTCCTTTTAGTTGCAGATTGTAAAGTACAAAGTCCCTTGAACTGAAATTCTGCATCCTGTCACATGCTGACTTTGCCTGAGATAAGGGCTTGTTATTATTCCTTGTGGTTAATCCTCACCTGAGGGTATTTTTTCATTGATTTTTAGGGAGAGTGGGAGAGAAAGGGAAAGACAGAGAAACAGGGATGTGAGAGAAACATACTGATTGGTTGCCTCCTGCAAGAGTTCCTACCAGGGCCCAGGCCAGGAGAAGCCTGCAACCAAGGTACATGCCCTTGACCAGAATCGAACCCGGGATCATATGGTCCACAGGCCAACACTATACACTGAGCCAAAGTGGCTAGGGTAGGCTTGTTTGTTTGTGATACTCAGTTTGTAACAAATATTTTACTTTTTATTACAACTTAAGTAAAATGTGTGTCATGTTAGCAATTGTTTTTAAAAAAATATTTTATGACATTATGTAAATAAAAACTCCTCTTCAAAATGCTTTGATGATTTACAGGGTAGAGAAGAATTCATGAAAAAAATCACTCGAAGTGAAGTGGCTGGTGGAATGATGCTTCAGGTAATCCTAATTTGCTTTTAATATTTTATTCTTCTTTTCATTTGCATTTTTACTTAGCATTTTAAATTTGTCTGCAAGGAGGCATCTTTAACTGCCTGGCTTGCAAGCCAGCAGTTGTCTCTCCATAGCTGAGGACCCTTGCCCTCTGTGCAGGAGCAGTGGTGTCTGGTCCTGCAGAAAGGGACCAGCATCCAGGGTCCCAGCTGTCTCGCACTCTGTGGCCTGATGGGAGTGTCTGCCAGTCCTGTGAAAGGGCAGAGGGAGCTTCCTGCTCAGTGTCTCTTCCGTTTGCTTTGTGATGGTGCTGCTTTTCCTTCGCTTTTAGTGTCTTTCCATTGAGCTTCCTTATTTAACACTAAAAGAAAAATATGCTATGATTTTTCTATGTAAGACAAACTTGAGATTGAAGCATTATAGCTATAAAATCAGTTTAAATTTTTTTTTATTTTATTTATCTACACCACATACATATTCTTTGAAGCTCAGGTTGTGTGTTTTGATCCCTGGCATCTTTCTAGAATGTATCCCCTTCAAAATACATAAATATTGGAAATTATTGTTGTAGGAAATATTGAAATCAAGAGACAAAACAATTCAAAACAGTGTTCCTCTTAGAGATGATTTGAGATTACCTGCACCTCTGATCCTCTTTGAAAGAAACACACATTTTGCAATTTCTTCTATTAGGATATTTGACATTTTCAAACATATAAAGCAGTGTTTCTCTACTTCCATATGTTTGAAAATGCCAAATATCCTAATTTATTTGCATATTTAATAATTCTATAATCTCTCAGCTCTTTCTGCTTAATATTTTGTTGTTAACTTGTTGATTGGTTTTCTTTGGTCTTTGATTTAAGGAATTAACATATATTTCAATATTTATTGCTAGTATGTTCTCTAATATTTACTAAAGAACGTTTGGTTTTTTGTCAATATTTTTCTCATCATTTTTTGAAAATAACTGTACACTTTTTACATTGGTTATATTTATACCTGTTGCTTTTAATGGTGGCATTTATCTAAACTACTAAAAGCGGAATAGTAAAATTAACCATTTCCACGGGATGCCCACAGCCAATCAGAACGGCTGTATGCAAATTAGCCCAGCCAACATGGCGGCCGCCACTCACGGACCTGAGTAAAAATTTAGGCAGCGTCCCTTGCAGCAGGAGTGAAAGCAAAACTACCTGCTCGCTGGCTCCTTAGCCTTTGGCCTGAAGCAAAACGCACATTTGCAACAATTAAGTGTAACAATTGTTTCATTATAGAAGCCTGGAGGTGAGGCAGAGAGGAGGCTTCGTTAGTAAAAGGCCTCGCCTTAAAGGAACAGCATCAATTATAGGAAACCTGCGTCCAGCCGGCCTTGCTGGGACGTTGGGCAATGGGAGCTGTGGGCAGCCTGAAAGCCCCTCACCCAGGCTGGTCAGGCATGCCAGCAGGTGGGCATCCCCTGAGGGGTCCCAGACAGTGAAAGGGCACAGGCCGGGCTGAGGGACCTCCCGAGTGCACAAAGCGGCTGCAGGGCGGGACAGCGCAGGACCCAGGACTCGTGAGTGGGAAAAAGGCGGCAGGGTTGGAGGGCACCACGAAGCGGGTAAGAGGCGGCAGGCGGTCGGCGGCCTGCTTGGTGGGCTTCCCAGGCCCCTTGCAGGGCACCAGGAAGTGGGAAAGCAAGGTGGCGGGCTGGTGAGTGGGAAAGAGGCAGTGGGGCGGTCTCGGCCTGCTTGGCAGCTGCCCAGGCCCCTTTGTGGGGCACCGGGGAGCGGGAAAGCAAGGCTGCAGGGGCCAGGGGTCTGCTTGGCAGCTCCCCAGACCCCTTGGCGGCACCGGGAAGTGGGAAAGCAAGGCAGCAGGGGACCGGTGAGTGGGAAAGAGTCGGTGGCCTGCTTGGCGGCTCCCCAGGCCCTTTGGGGGCCACTGGGGAGCGGGAAAGCAAGCTCTTGGGGCTGGAGTCCTGCTTGGCGGCTCCCCAGACCCCTCTGGGGATCAGGGAGCAGGAAAAGGCTGGCCTGACCATGAGGCGGGGTTTTCCCTGCTTTCTGGTGGTTGGAGGAAGATAGGCAGTAGGCAAGCTTGGGAGGCAGGCCGCACCCAGCCCTGGCCACAGCTCAAAAAAGAGAACAACATGCAAGGGAGGGCAAGAGTCTGAGAGATCATCATAGAGGGGGTGCCTGCTCCAAGTCTCCACGGTGTGCCTGGGGGCAGGCCCCCAGCAGGTAGACACACACAGGAGGACTGCTCCGAGCCTCTGATGCGGCTGGGGGCAGGTCCCCAGTGGCCACACACACACACACAGAAGGCGCCTGGCAGACTGGGGCCGTCATAGGATATCCACTGAGGGGTCCCAGACTGTGAGAGGGCACAGGCCGGTCTGAGGGACTCCCTCCACCCCGAGTGTACAAATTTTGTGCACCGGGCCCCTAGTTTTCAAATAACAACAAATATTCCTGTCTGGTGCAAGATGGAGACAATAAATGTCTAGGTATGCCCTGACCAGTTCAGCTCAGTGGATAGAGCATCAGCCTGCGGACTGAAGGGTTCCGGGTTTGATTCCGGACAGGGGCATATACCTTGGTTGCGGGCACATCCCCAGTGGGGGCTGTGTGGGAGGCAGCTGATTGATGTTTCTCTCTCATCGATGTTTCTAACTCTCTATCCTTCTCCCTCCTCTCTGTAAAAAAATCAATAAAATATATTTTTAAAAATAAATAAATAAATGTCTAGGTAATTAATAGCTGAATAAACGGCTTCACATCTTTGCTGGCAGAAAAAACTATTTTCCATGCAAGAAGAAGAGGAACTTGAGAGAGAGGAGCTCACAAGGAGGAAAGCGATCTACTCCCTGATCCTGGCGGAAATAGAAGACCCTCTGCTTCAGATGGAAGAAAATGCGGAGAAAATCAAAGCTATCCACAAAGAACACTTCAACGTAAGCCTCTCCAGTTAATCCAGACACCGATTTCCAGGCGTGCTTAGGTTGACAAGGCATGGGTGTGGGTTTAGATTATTACTTGGAAAACTGTGATTTCACCTAGGAAGACACAGACTCGTGGACAGAGTAAGTAACTCTTTCATGAGCCCACAGCTGACTCCCACAGGAGGGCTCTGGGTGCCATGACCTGGAGGCTTGTTCCGTCTCTTCGAGTGTCCTTAGGACACAGTTTTCCAATCGGTGAGTGGTGATATATTGGGTGTGATTGCCCTCTCTGGCAGATTTAATTCAGAGTCTTCACTGCTCATTAATAAAACTAAAGCTGTCCTTACTCAAGTATAAAATATAGTGCATCTTGACATTTTCGTGGTAAATGTTGGATGTGTGTAGACAACAGCGAGGGTGAAAAATAAAGCAAATGTCGATAAAATGTTTTCAAAACAAGTTCATGGCAGTAACTGATATCACCCGCCCTTCCCAAGGAAATATTTAGTAGAAAAATATGTGTACATCATGTCATTAGTCTTTTGGAGAATAGAGGGTGTGGTAAGAGTTATACATTCTTGTCTTTAGCTGCAGGGAGTACATACATATTATTCATTTGGGCCCTTTTGACAACAGGATTTTTTTTTTTATCATTGCAAATGACGGTGTAACTTTTTATTGTTAGACTTTAATAATTTTCAAGTTTTCTGTATTTTAAAACCTTTGTGATCTGCAAGGTGTTCTTAATATGAAAGTTTATTTTGAGCCTCAAAGCCTCTCTATGGAATAGGCAAGAAAAAGAAGAGAAAGTTTAACTGTATCATAGACTTAAGAGAACTTGAGCCTAAATGCGAAAGGCAGGTTGTACAAGTCCATGAAGCGCAGACACAGCCAGTGCTGGGTAGCGTTCTAAATGCTTATCTTCGGGCTGATGTGACACCCAGTGAGAGAGATGATTTCAGTCAGGACTCCTCCTTACATCAGTGAGAGAAATTTATTAATTGCATCATAAGCCTCAGTACAGTCATCTGAGTCCGATAATGAATTCCAGAAAAGGTGAATGACTTTCGTTTCCCCTTATTTTATAATAGCCATTGTTTTATATCTTCTTGTAGTCAATTATTTTTTGTTTTTATTATGTTTTCATAGTTACAAATTATAAGAACTTGTATTTAGCATAAACCTTTGGAAAGAGTAAATTTTTAATACATTTTCTTGAATGATTATTGATTACTTAGAGGCCTGGTACATGAAATTTGTGCACTCTGGGGGTGGAGGGACCCTCAGCCTGGGCTGTGCCCTCTCGCAGTCCAGAAGCCCTCGGACATCCTTAGCGCTGCCACAGGGAGGGAAGAGGCTCCCGACACCACTGATGTGCTTGCCAGCCATGAACCCAACTTCTGGCCAAGTGACGCTCAGGAGCATACTGACCACCATGTGGCAGCTCCTGTGTTGAACATCTGCCCCCTGCTGGTCAGTGCCTATTATAGCGACTAGTCGTTCCGCTGTTCAGTCAATTTGCATATTAGCCTTTTATTATATAGGATTTGTATTTGGAGTTTTACTTTTGGTTAAAAGATTTTAAATAGTGTGATAAAAATTTGTCATTTCTATGTGAGTTTATTCATGTATGTTACTTAGCTAAAATTGTTCTGGTTTGGTTTTCTCAGGTAATTCAATTTGAATGTTGAAATTGTGGGTATCATGGTATGTTTTCATAGTTCATGTGTGCTGCTCCTTTCTCTCTATATCAAAATATACATTGTTGTTACTAGAATGTCGCTTGAGAACTATTTGATCTAAACCAGGATAATTGGATTGTAAATGCTCCAAATCTTAATTTCTGAATATCTCCCAGTCACTAGGTGGTATCATTGCAAAGAGAGACGATGTTAAAATAAATCTGGAAAGATCAAAGAAAAAATTGCGAATAAAGGGGAAGAAAACCCAAGAAGCACTAACAGAAACTGTGGTAAGAAATTTAACATGCAAAGAATTTCAACTTACACTTTATGCCAATGAAAACTATTCAAGCATGTTTCATTTTAGATGGATGCCCCTCCTTTCTAACTGGTTGACTAAATTGGTTCTGCACGTGCTTATGTGAGAGAGAAACATTGATGTGAAAATGCAACATTGATAGTCTGCCCTCTGCACACCCCCAAGTCAGACCCATGACGCAGGCATGTGCCCTGACCAGGAACAGGACCTGCAACCCCAGTGCATGGGACAACACCCAACCAATAGAGCCTGCCAGGGCAATTCTTGCTTTTATTGATAAAAAATTACTATTTGCCTTTAATTGTTCATATGGCCAAACGTAACTGTGCCCCTAAGTCCCAAAAATCTAACATAAATAAAACATGTCTTAATATTTTTTCCAGGCACGACACTCAGTAATTTTTGGTGAAATAGAGGCAGCTAAATATAAAGCAGCTTTTTATCAAGATAAATTAGCTAAATTGAATAAGGAACTAGAAGATAGAGAAAGGGCAAAGATGCTTTTTGATGAGATACTGGAAGCTTTGAGGTAAGTTCTTAAATTGTATCAAAATATTACATGTTTAATATATTACTTATAAAACAGATAACTCATCTTTTAAACAATCCATATTTTCTATCGTAGTTTGATGTGAAATACACATGTGTTATTTGATCATTTTGATTTAAAAACAAAATCATACACTGCTTTTATTTTTCACTGCTCCCCCATGTTTACTTCAATTTGAATCACTGCAAATGCTTCTCTTTTTGCAAGTATAACAACTTTTGTTTCTTATGAACTTAATAAACCTTCCCATGAATTTTAGTATTTCTCATTTAGATGACATGGTCAATACATGGTTGTACACTCACACTTTTTAAATAAGTTTTTAAGGAAGAGTTTAGAAATAGATATTCTACAAAACCTCATGTACTTTATTCAGAAGCCTCTTACCCAGTCCTCTCATTTCTAATTGGTTGCACTAAATTGATTCTGCATGTGCTTACGTGAGAGAGAGGAAGGGAAAGGAAGAGAAAAACATTGATGTGAGAGTGCAACATGGATAGGCTCCCCTCTGCATGCCCCCGCCCCCCCCCACACACACACTGACCAGGCTTAGGAGCGCCTGTGGCTGCGAGCAGCAGTGCTCTGGGAACCTTGGTGTATGCGTGGACCTCACTTAGCACTTTCATAGTCTTCATTTGCTCCTCTGGGTTCTCATTCCCTACTTTATCATACATTGGAGGACAGGGCTTGGAGGGCTGTTGAAGCAATACACACTGGTCACACTTAGAGATAATTACCCTGATTTGAATAGAGAAGGCCGATACAGCATTAGCAGATTCATGGCCCTCAAGAGATCAAGTGTCAAAGAAACACTGATGCACAGCCTAATGCCATACACCTGGATGGAGTCAAGTCAACAAGAATTGGTTTAGCTATTACCATGGGGTAAAAACGTATCACCGTTACCGGATAGCGTTATCTGAACAAGACCAAGCCATGCTCAGTCTATCACACAAGGAGGCAAGGAGGCATGGCTGTACTAGTCTACTTGGAAAGATACTGATCTACATTGTTTATCATCTGTAAGAGTATTTGGGGGCTCAAAGGTCTAAGCCTTAAAGTGAGTAATTCACATTAAACTTATAAGCGTCTAACTCAGGAGCTGAAGATATTTTCCTTCAGGATTCCTACCATTTCAGTCCTAACACGTCTTCCATCCTGTGCCTACGTGATAGTGCTATTGAAGCAAAATTGCTCAAGAGTTCACTTTGCCCTAAGAACAGTGCAGGATAGTGCAGGAAATCTTTGCCCCTTGCCCCCTCCAGCTCTCACAACAGACCCTTACATTTTGTAATAGTGCCCCCAGAGGAACACCAAGGAAACAGAAGCCAGGAAGTTGCTCAGTGGGTAAGCGCTTACCTAGGACCCAGGAGGTCACGGTTTGATTCCCGGTCAGGGCTTATTCTCTCTCATCATTGATGTTTCTATCTGTCTCTTCCTCTCCCTTCCCCTCTAACGTCAGTAAAAATCTATTGTAAAAATGTCAAGTGGGAAAGTATACCTTCAAGCATCTGAAGACAGTTTTTAGAGAGTCAAAACTTGCATATGCAAAACAACTGAAATATGTGAATAAAAATAAACATATTCATAAAAAGAATAGAAATATTAGCTATCAAGGCTACTCTTGTCTCTCATTAAATGTTTACAATTATTTCTTAACTATAAAGTAAAAGGACCCAAACCCAGACTTACAGGTCTCCAGAGTTTGTTCTTTTTACCACTCTGAGAAAGGAAATGCTTTTCCTATGTACATATACATATGAACATATGTAGTATATGTAACACATATAATTACCGTATTTTCCGGCGTATAAGATGACTCCCAACTTTTGAGAAGATTTTCCTGGGTTAAAAAGTCATCTTACACGCCAGAAAATATGGTAATAAAATACTATACTGAATATAATCTCATATCAAAATAGTGTAGAGGATAAAGTATGTGATCAAGATACAGGGATGTTTGCTGGGGGCAGCTGTGAGAGTTTTTTTGGTTTTGGTCAGACCTGCTCTTCTCTGAATTTCACTGTTGAGTCCAACAGCACAGACAGAACAGCATTTGAATTCTGGTTTTGTCATTTACTCATCGGCTTACACAAGCCAATTATGTGGTAGTTGAGGTTACTCATCTGAAAACTGGCATACTAATTATTTTTTTCGTCGGGCTGTGGTTGGATTAAATGAGATAGTGCACTATCTCATTTAACATTAAATGAGATAGGGCACTAGTCAGAGCACTTTAACTAAACGTTTAACTCCAAACGTTTAGTCCTGCTGTCTTTGTGGCTGGCTGTGCAGCTTCCTGTACCAGTGAAGCTGAAGACGAATGTGAGTGGTAGGACCACGCTGAGCTGTGGCAGCTCTGCTGATCCTAGATCCTGGTTGCTGCCCAGCTCTGGGAATTCTTTCTAAAGCATATTGATTGTCTGCAGTATTGTTTTAAGCACTTTCTGATGCCTATTCTACTAGTATTGCATTACACATCACTACTGATTTCACCATAAAGATCAGTCTACCTCTTTGTCAAGATGTACTTAGTCGCATATGACAAAATAGCGACAGACATATACATGCATACATATACACACATACACCCATTTGCACACCACCTTACGCTCCTTCCCTCCCTCCCTCCCTCCTTCTTCCCTTCCTTTCTGTCCAAAAACCAATAAAAAATCATAGCCTCAGGTAAGAATTTAAAAAATTAAATGTATCTTTGGAGTTGCATGCTGAATGGAGGAAGGATAATGTCAACAAAACAGAGGTATGGTGGTTCAACATCCCAGAGAATCCACTCAATTTCTCCAGAACTTTCCTTGCACCTGGATCACTCAGAGCTCCATGGAGGTTATGGAAGGGACCAGGGAATTTTTTAAAAGCCCTTCAGTTCTAAAATTTTTTCAATATTTTGTCTCTTAAAATGTATCATAACTATAATTAAAAAATAAAATGTAAATTGATTAGTGGTAATTGCAATGCTTTCTTAATAGGGAAAAACATTTATCTGTGAGATTTAAAAAGGAACATACACAAGCTGTTTATGATCATCTCATAAATGAGAAAATGGCCTGTGAAGAGAGGTTGGATGAGGAAGAACAGAGACACAGAAACCTCGTTGCCATGAGGCAAAAAACGCTGGCAGACCTGAAGGTGAGTATTGCCTTCTCGCCGCTGTAGAATGAAGGGAGTGTGAGGGCAGCCAAGTAGCGGCTGGTTGGAGGCACTCACTTTTCACTCCGCAGTAGCAGAGATGTTTGCGATGTAAAAGTGACCTGTCAGCTTAATCAACATGTAACTTTTCATTTTCCCTTTGAGGACATTAGAACGTGTTTACGCAGCATATTGCACTTTTCAGTGCATTTGATGTGCACTCGCTTTGTCCCTGTATTTTATGGTGAAAGCTACTGATTTAAAAGTATAGGTTGTATTTATTCCAGAGCCATTTTTTTTATTTTTATTTTCCAAAGACATTGTTACTATATTTTTAAAAAGATTATTTGGGCCAGATACACATTGAATAAACAAGTATGTGAGTGAATGAACATAGTCTTTAATGCTAGCTCTGATCTCTCCTCCAAGAAAATTATTAATGAAATAACAATACGTTTATTAATACTAGTGCAAGGTAACAGCCTCCCATTTAAAATAGAGCCATTAAGTAGGAAAGGTTTTGTTTTCTTTCTTGGCCTAAAAATATGAAAATAACTGGTGCCACCTAGTGGCAGCAGAGGAAGCCGCCTCTTGGAGGAGCTTCTGGAACTTCAGCTGCTGAATCTCAGGGATGTGACGTACAAAAGGCTGGAAAAGCCCAGGCTTACGTGCAAGCCTCAAAACAAGAAGGCTCCGGTCATTCACTGACCAGCATCGTTCCTGCCTTACATTCTACCACAGCAGCAGAATTAGTTTGAATTCAGCCACATTTTCCAGTCGTACTGGTGCTGAGAACACAGCGGGATCCCAGTAATCATTTATTGACGAGTATTGCAACACTTTAATGGGACAATAGTAATTAGTGAAATGGAAAAGTAGGGCCAGCAGGAGAGAGACAAAGTGACACCCTGTACGCCTGGCCCCTCAGAAATACTGAGGAGGTCTGTATTTCCCTATCCAAAGCCTCCGTCTTCCCATTCTACAGGTGCCTTGGCACCTCGCATGCTCTCGAATTGCTTTTCCTCTAGCTCCAGTATCTGTCTGGGGTTGTTTTTTCAGTAATTCTTACTTGTTTATATTTTTCTAAAATGCACTTAATGGTACATTCTAAAAGACACAGTATTATTCTACTAATTCCTGCTATAATAGTTCCTCTTCTCTATGAGGACAGGAGAGTTTTCTGTCACATTCTCTGAACTCTAAAAGCTCAGAACTGTGCCTGGTACAAGGGAGGCCTCAGTGAATCCTCGAAGAACTGAATGGACAAATGGTGACCATATCCTTACCTGGTCACTTTGATGTCAACATGTGTGGTAATTGCTAAAATCAGCAGCATTTCAGGCATACTGTCCATTCTGTACCAGCCCGACACATCAGCAAATTCTCACACAGTGCAGAAGCTGACTCACTCCCTCTCTCTCCGGGATGAGACATGAGAACTTAGCTCCAGTCTGTTCCCTCTGGATGAAAGTGGTTAAACTGGCTATTGCTCTCTAGCAATTAAAGGTGCTGCAAAATGACTCAGACTGTTTCTCAAACAACTTTGCATTTATATGAAACTATCTCTTATCAGTGCTCAGCTAGCTGTGGGTTATGCATTCATCTTATGTGACTAGAAGCACAGAGTTTGAACATGCAGAGTGTAGAGATTGATGTATCTCATCATTAGTGACACTGTTTATGATTAGGATCAGTTATCGGTATTAAAGAATTGAAAGACAATGTGATTCTTCACAGAAAACCTGTTCTTGCCCCTGTGTAGAAACTGGATGAGGTGACAGTTTGTAAATGTGTATGTGATGTAAACCATTGCCGCAGAAAAACAAGTCTTATTAGGCATCTCTATGTATGTGTTGTTACTGTCCTGGGGTGTCCCCTCTGGGCTAAAGGATTTGTCACAATTTGGGGTCATCTGAAGAAATCCTATTTAATCCTATATAATAAAAGCCTAATATGCTAAGTGTCCAGGTCCGTTCAACCAATCAAAGCATAATATGCTAATGCTATGCTAATGCCATTCAACCACTCACAATGACATGCCCTGACCACCAAGGGGCAGACAGTAGACCAGTCAACCGGTTGCTATGATGTGCACTAACCACCAGGGGGCAGACACTCCGACCAGTAGGTTAGCTTGCTGCTGGGCTCCAGCTGATCATGACTGAGCAAGACAGGCCAGACATGCCCTGGAGCCCTCCTGAGGTCCCTCCTCGGCTGGCCAACCTCCCCTGTCCCTCCCTAGCCCTGATTGTGCACCAGTGGGGTCCCTCGGCCTGGCCTGCACCCTCTGGCAATCCAGAACCCCTTGGAAGATGTCGGAGAGCCAGTTTCGGCCTGATGACAGAACCACCGGTTGCTATGACGTTCATTGACCAGGAGGCAGACGCTCAATCCAGGAGCTGCCCCCTGGTGTTCATAGCACTCCCACAGGGGGAGCACTGCTCAGCCAGAAGCTGTGCTCACGGCTGGCGAGCTTAGCGGCAGTGGCAGGAGCCTCTCCCGCTTCCACAGCCGCGCTAAGGATGTCCAGCTGCTGGCGTAGGCCCGCTCCCTAAGCTGTCAGTTGGAGATTACCCAAGGACTCCCATACTGTGAAAGGGTGCAGACCAGGCTGAGGGGACCCCCTCCCAAGTGCACTAATTTCATGCACCGGGCCTCTAGTAAAAGTATAGTATGCTAAGTGTCCCATCAGTTGACTGCTTGAACAGTTGCTATTACACACACTAACCATCAGGGCACAGACAGGTAGGTTAGCCCAACGGGACTGGGCAAGAGGGTTGGACATGCCCTGGAGCCCTCCTGCAGTCCCTCCCCAGCCCGCTGGCCCCCATTGGCCCTGATCACCTGCCAGGCCAAGGGACTCCACCCGTGCACAAATTCGTGCACTGGGCCTCTAGTGGTTTAATGAAAGACTTTATTTTAAAACACTATAATGGAATTAATTGAGGATTGAGAAAACACAGCATAGAATTTGAAATATAAGTACCTAATAAAATAGTTTAAGAAAAATATACACAAACTTTAAATAACATATGCAGTTCTGGAGTTAAATTCAGTATTTTTCGGTAGACAATTCATGTCAGATATCTTTACATGACAGATTTTTAAAATGTCAGTAGTTTTTGCTAATTGCCTATAATTTGCAAATGCAATTGCTTAAGATTAAAATGTCAGTATAACACCTAGATATATTAAGCAAAATACTAACAAATATGAAAGAAGAACTATACAATAATACAATAATAGTAGGGGACTTCAATATCTTAATTTCAACCGTGGATAAATCATCTCGACAGAAAATCAATAAGGTAACACTGGACTTGAACTACACTTTAGACCAAACAGAAATATGTAGAACATTCCATCAAACAGCAGCAGAAGACACATTCTTCTTGAGTGCACATGGAAGATCTCTAGGATGAACATACATTAGAGCACAAAACAGGTCTTAACAAACCTAAGAAGATAGAAATTATACCATGTATCTTCTAACCAGATTTGTATGAAATTAGAAATTAATTACACAAGGAAACTAGAAAATTCACAAATATGTGGAACCTAACATACTACCAACAACCAATATAGAAACTGCAGAGCCCCAGCCCTAGTGGTCAACAAGTTGAATTAAAAAAAATGCTGAGAGATAATGATGTAACAACTTGGATACCCATTCTGTCTTCAGATATTCTCTGGCACTCTTCCTTAAGATTTATGGGCTCCCATGGCTTCAACCATCAACAGTGGCCAACTCACCCATCTTCTCCATTTCTAGTCTTCCTCCCAAACTTTGTGTCTGCACAGTGGAGTATCAGATACTTACTTGTCTTCTATCATGTCCAAAACAGATCATATTCTAACAAAGCCGGTCATCAAAAAGTTGTTATTATAAATGCCACCATAAATTTTCCAGTCAACTAGTAACATACCACATCCAATATGTTCTGTTGTTTTATTTGCACATCACACCCAATTTGACATCAGTCTCTATTGAGTCTATAACTTCATTCCTTGTCAGCACTTTAATTATAAAAACACTTTCTTATAACTTATATCTGTGACTTGTGCTTTCGTTTCACTTTCACCCTACACAATGCTGTCTAATTAATTTTTCTACAGCTTATCTCTAAACACATTGAACTCCTCAAAAAATTATTTTGTCTTCTCTTTACAATTAAGTGTAAACTTTTCAACTAAGTTTTCATGATATATCCCAAACCTAAATTCCCAACTTTATCTCTCATTGTTTACATTACTAATGTAAGAGCACATTCAGGTGGAAATTTGAAACAGTGATATAATAAAAGTAGAATTTCTACACTTTATATTATTAAAAGCAATTAAATCCAACCAAAGTAGTCAATACACCAAAAAGTAATAATGACAATAGTAGAAAGTTAGTATCCACACAGAAAGCATTAAGTAAGATGATAGAAGCAAGAACCAATATGACTATCATAAATCAATTAAGTTAGTAAATCAGAATGTATTTAAAAAGCAAAATCATTTTAATCGTTGCTCTATAAAGGTTACAAATGAACATCTAAAAAATAAGCCAGAATAGTTGATGATGAAATGCAAAATTAGATTAGTCTTAACAAAAAGAGCAGATGTTGATGATACTAACTTCAAGACATACATAGGAGAGAATTATCTCTCTATATAAAAGGCTAATATGCTAAGTGTCCGACCAGTCGCTATGAGCACCAGGGTGCAGACGCTCAATGCAGGAGCTGCTATGATGTGCATGGACCTGGTGCCAACAAACCAACACTCAGCTTCCCCCAAGAGGGGGCACAGGCCCCACCACCACCCCAGAGTGACACACCACCAAATCGCAGCCAATACCCTATGGTGCAAAATGTGGCCCACAGCCTAGCCCAGCCAGGAAGCAGTTGCTGTGAGCTCCAGGTAATGATGTCACATAGCAACACTCGGCTTCCTCTCGCTAGCCACTAGCCTCCTTGCAATTTCTTTAGCCTACAAATACAGTTGGAAACATTTACTCTAACCAAATGTCTGTGAAGCATTTTCCTGTGCCTCATCTCATTTGATCCTCACAGAAGTCCTGGAGTAGGTAGATAGTGGAATCCTATTTTCTTTAGCCAGAAAACGGAGATTTAGGAAACTTAGAAACTTGACTCAACTGAAGAGAAGTAAGAAATGGTGGACCTTGAAATGACTTCAGGTTCTCTCATTGTACAGAATATAGTCAAAAACAACTGCAATTAAATATTTTACCTTTTGTTCTCTTTGCATGATGTATAATAATAATCTGCTTCATGTTGATATTTAATGCTGTGTTGCTGACAATTACCTGAAAGAGAACTTGGGGTGCCTCACTGGACTGGAAAGAGTTTAGCTAAATCAGAAAGCAGGTCTAATTAAGCAAGTTTGTTCTATAGCTGTAAAAGGCTAAGTTGACTCACGCATGTGCTATACTTATAAAGCTCTCGCTGGCGCCAGTCTCACGTGTATGTTTTGATCTGTCATTGTCGATCGTGGATTTGGTTGACACTTCTATTATAGAGAAAGGGCAAATAGCAATATTAAAATATTTCTTCTAAATAATTTCCTTTCAATGTGTATGAATTTATACACTGGGACTCTAGTCATTATATAAAAATATTATGATCAAAAGAGGTCATTTAGAAATTATGAGTCTGTATGCACTAAATGACATTACCTAAAATATATAAAGCAAAACCCACAATTACTTTGCGTAGGAAATTTCACATACTGCGAATAGACTGTGACATTCAAGTAGACTGAAGTATAGGAACTTATGCACAGGTAAGAGCCACAGCATTTAAATGAAAGGTAACACCTGCTCTTAATTAGCTTCCCTGAGCAATGGTGAAGAAACAGGTATAAGTTAAAATAGGTTTCCCAAACTGCTTTTCTTTAATTAAGCACAGAAGTCTCTGGAACCAAGGAAAAAAGGAGCTTAAAGGAAATTGGGAAAAGCTTGCTAGGTGATAGTAACAGAACTACTGGTAAGTCTTGGAGGGCAGAAACAAGTCAGGAAAGAATACTTCAAGGAGTGAAAACAATAGGAGAAAAGGCATACAGGTGACAGAAAATCAGCCACTTAGGGAATTGCAAGTGGGTTATTGTGTTGGGAGGCTAGATGCAGGCAAGGAGGTGAAGGGATCAGCTAAAGAACATGTATGCCTACTGCATGGACATGGACAATAGTTTGGTGAAGGCTAAGGGAGGGGGAGGGAGGATGGGTGGAGGTGGGCAAAGGGAAGAGAAGATGGAAGACATTTGCAATAATGTCAACATTAAACATGTGTGTTTTTTTAAAAGGAGCCCAGCTGGCGTGGCTCAGTGGTTGAGTGTCAACCTATGAACCAGGAGATCATGGTTCAATTCCCACTCAGGGCACTTACCTGGGTTGTGGCCTCAATTGATCCCCAGTGTGGGTCATGAAGGAGACAGCTTATCAATGGTTCTCTCTCATCATTGATGTTTCTATCTCTCTCTCCCTCTCCCTTCTTCTCTGAAATCAATAAAAATTTATTTTTATGAAAAAGGGAAAGAAAAAGGTCTTACACACAGGTAGGAGCCACAACATGAAGGCTCTGAATGTCACACTAAAGAGTTTAGGTTTCAGGTCATAAACAATTGATCAGAAGAGTAACAGAGCCACCATAGCAGCTGAGGAAAGTCCCACTAACATAGGCAAAGATTCCCAGGGGTCTGCTGTGGCACAGTGCTACGGTGCTAACGGGCCAAAGTGGGCTGGGACATCGATCCTATTAGAAGTTAGAATTGGGAAGCGCCTCCAATGTCTGAGACTGGGCTTGGAAGGCCCTGCCACTGCAGAGCCCTGTCCCACATTTCTTGGCTAGATCGAGAGAAAACTGATTCAAGTGTATATCAAGTTTTTTACTTTGGCGATGGGATGGTAATTGGTGTCAGCAGGCAAAAATAGAGAATAGGTTTGAAACTAGACTCATCAAATTTAAATACCTTTGAAGGAGCTACTTGGAGTCCAGTGCCAACTGAATAAGAATGGGAACTGAAGAGACTGTTGTGGACCAACATTCACGAGAATAAGACCACTGACTCCAATTAGGTCTTAAGCAGCACGTGAGGATTTATTGAGCTGGCCAGCTGGTCTGCAGCGCCAGCACCCCACCAAAGTGAGGACTGACACTGTAGCAGCGACCAGACACAGAAGCAAGCTTTTATTCACAAAAGCCACAAAAAGGTGACGCACAAAGCCTGTTGCTCTATTTCTCACAGACTCATAAGTTTTGGCTAGAGCATGACTACTTCCCTTATCTCTAACAGTAGCAGTAAGTCCTACTGAGCTGCAAATGAGCTGGGGCAAGTTGACCTTGAGATGACAAGTGTGAATGAAGATATGCTTATGGGAAGTAAAAGCGTATACATTTCACAGAGGCTTCGGGAAACCTTTAATAATACAGGAAAGATCGAGAAGGAAGATCAAGATTCAGTCCTAGTGATTGTGATATGGAAAAGGTGGAAAGAACAGAGGAGGCAAAAGGCGCAGAGGTTATAGTGGGAGAGTCATATCGGAGTTTAACATGTCAGCTGTGGCACCATTCTAGATGGTGACAAATGAGAAGGGTGTCCCTGGGTGTAAATTGTAATGGGACACAGAACTGAAGTTAACTTGATTTGAATAAGTCCATAGACTCTCAGGTTGAAATGTTGGGTAGGTCATCCAGATAAATATCAAAATAAAACAACGATGGTGGAGCATGGGATAGACGGGAAGAGAAGATTGAGTCCCGTAGGCCGAAGTCTTCCTTTAGATAGAAAAATGACCAAGAAATCACTAAATGACAGTGCAATAGGGTGAGAAAGAGAGATGATGAGATGATGATATTCCTCAGTCAATATAAAACTGAGAGTATTTTTACATAGGCATGGAGGAATGAGGGTGTGGAAGCCATAATAAAGAGCTAGGATTATGCTAACTGCAACTAGACCCTCTAACATGTGGAGCCTCTAGAGATTAATATTCTTTAATTCAGGCAAACATTTAGTTACTGCAGGTGGTTCTACCCAATATTGTGTAATAAGAGTGCAATGCAATCTGAGCTTGTTTAGCAATGGATAACCCTTACAGCGCCCACATTAGGCAGGTTTAGGATGAGGCGATGATTCAGTCCAATTAATAAGTATATATTGAATTTCTACATATAATGCATTCTTTTATTTATTTTTTATTTTTTTTCCTTTTTTTTATTACATAAAGTTTTACAAAGATTAGTACATATATCTCTTTTTTCCCCTGCCCTTCCCCCCAACATTCCCTAACACCCAGTGTTTTGTGTCCATTGGTTATGCTTAAATGCATGCATAAAAGTCCTTTGGCTGATCTGTTACCCCCCCCACCAACCCTCCCTGTCCTTGTTGCTGTAATTTGACAGTCTGTTTGATGCTGCTCTGCCTCTGTATCTATTTTTGTTCACAGTTTATAGTGGTTATTATTATCCATAGATGAGTGAGGACATGTGGTATTTTTCTTTCATTGACTGGCTTATTTCACTTAGCATTATGTTCTCCAATTCCATCCATACTGCTGCAAATGCTAAGAACTCCTTACTTTTTACAGCAGCATAGTATTCCATTGTGTAGATGTACCACCGTTTTCTAATCCATTCATCTGCTGATGGACACTTAGGCTGTTTCCAAATCTTAGCTATGGTAAATTGTGCTGTTATGAACATAGGGATGCATATGTCCTTTCTGACTGGTGTTTCTGGTTTCTTAGGATATATTCCCAGAAGTGGGATCACAGGGTCAAAAGGAAGATCCATTTTTAATTTTTTCAGGAAACTCCATACTGTCCTCCACAGTGGCTTCAGCAGTCTGCATTCCCACCAGCAGTGCAGGAGAGTTCCTTTTTCTCCGCATCCTCTCCAGCACTTGTCGTTCGTTGATTTGTTGATGATAGCCATTCTGACAGGTGTGAGATGGTACCTCATTGTTGTTTTGATTTGCATCTCTCGGATGAGTAGTGACTTTGAGCATGTTTTCATATGTCTCTTGGCTTTCTAAATGTCCTCTTTTGAAAAGTGTCTATTTAGGTCCTTTGCCCATTTTTTGATTGGATTGTTTATCTTCCTTTTGTTAACTTGTATGAGTTCCCTATAAATGTTAGAGATTAAACCTTTGTCAGTGATAACATTGGCAAATATGTTCTCCCATGTAGTGGGTTTTCTTGTTGTTTTGCTGATAGTTTCCATTGCTGTGCAGAAGCTTTTTATTTTGATAAAGTCCCATTTGTTTATTTTCTCTTTAGTTTCCATTGCCCTAGGGGCTGTATCGGTGAAGAAACCTATAATGCATTCTTTTAGATCAGCGGTTCCCAACCTGTGGGTCACAACCCCTTTGGCGGTCGAACCATCCTTTCACAGTCGCCTAAGACCATCCTGCATATCAGATATTTACATTACGATCCATAACAGTAGCAAAATTACGGTTATGAAGTAGCATCGAAAATAAATTTATGGTTGGGGGGTCACAACAGGCAGAAATGTTTTAAAGGGCCAGAAGGTTGAGAACCACTGCTCTAGATGCTGAGGATTATTGTAATAAACTTAACTCTGAGAAGCATACCAGCCTCACAGAGAAGACAGAATCATAGTGTGATTTTAATAAGCTTTGTTAACCAGAGATATAATCAAAGGAAGAGAAAGACTTCAAAAATGCCATTTATAGATATTTTCAACTTTCTTACCTTTACAAAACATTTTTTTCCAAAAGAGAAAGTGAATTACCGAGACCACCAAGACTTGATATGGCCTTGCTTCAGTATACACTATTTTTTTTAAAAAAAATTATTGGTTATTTGAGAGAGAGAGAGAGAGAGAGAGAGAGAGAGAGAGAGAGAGAGAGAGAGAGAATTTGTTGTTCCACTTATTTATGCCTTCATTGGTACGTTCCCTGACAGGGATCAAACCCACAACCTTGGTGTACAGGGACAAGGCTCTAACCAACTGAGCTACTTACCCGGGGCTTTCACCTATGTACTATCAATGCAGCCATCAACAATCACATCATATCTTATAAATCATCATAAGTACATACTTTTTATTAATGTCTATCATCCAGAATTTTAAAAAAAGTCACTTTATGTGACTTAAGCAGTTGCTGAAAAGCATAACACATTATTGTTTCTATCTTGGTTACACACGTAATCAAAAGAACCTTCAATTGTCCTGTCCATCTTCCTTTAAGGGGTATGGATTTTACTTCAGTTGTGACCTTCAGGAAGGTCACCTATCTTGCTTTCAGAAAAAGTGAATATAAAGTTGCATGAATGAGGTATCTGCAGGGTTATAACATTGCAGAGCACAGGTCTTAGCTCACAGCGCTCCACAATCAGGAAGGTGTTCTCAGTTCCTAAGCGTTCCTAGTTTGCCTCTGGTTCTCAGAGCTTTTCAGGAGAAATAGAGAAAGTTGGAGAGAGAGAGAGAGCGAGAGCGAGAGCGAGAGAGAGAGAGAGAGAGAGAGAGAGAGAAAGAGAGAGGGAGGAGAGAGACTAGCTATCACTTTGTCTTTAGTGAGTTCTCAGTAGCTTTTCGTATTAAGTCTCAGAACCAAAGCCTAGACCGCATGGCTCAGTGGTTGAACCAGGAGGTCATAGTTAGACTCCCAGTCAGGGCACGTGCCTGGGTTGCTCCCCAGCAGGGGATGTGCTAGAGGCAACTGGTCACTGTTTCTCTATCATCGATGTTTCTATCTCCCTCTCCCTCTCCCTTTCTCTCTCTTAAAAAAATAAATCAATAAAAACATTTTTTTATAAAGGTATCAGAAACATGAACAACCTCTGAAACTTAGGATTTTTGAATCGGGGCCTGGTGTCCTGAGGGGTATCACAAACGCAGCTTGCATAGTGCCCTGTGGGGAGCACTGGCAACGTTAAACAAATAGCCCCCAACTGATTTATTTGTGTATAGAGAGCATGTATACCTGACCTCCTAAGGGAGCTGCATACCTCAAACTTGGGTGCCATGATAATAATAACAGTTTGAGAGAAAATGAAATAGGCTATAAAGAGAGAGGAAATGGAATATATAAACTATCGTCGTGTCATGTTCATTTTCAGTACGATATAAAATAATGAAAATGGTTTTCCATAACCTGTGTTGATTTTTATAATGCAAAATGCACTTCATGGGGAAAAAAAACAATGAATGAAAAAAGCAAAAAAAAAAAATTAGTAAAAATATTTTTAGTTTTTGACTCAAATGTTTGCATGGTTTTCCTTAGGTTTGGATTAGAGTTTAATTCTGAAATAGAACAGCTTTAGGGAAGTGTGTTAATTTTTATCTTTGGCAACTCTAAATGGCTCGCTTGGGGTTCAAGTATAAGGATTATCTTGTTGATAAAGCAATCCACTGGGGTAGGCAGCAAAAGGTTTTATTTTTCTAATTTTACGGTTGCAGTTGGGGAACTTAAACTTGGAGACATTACATAAGACTTTCCCATAATCCCTCAGTTTTGAAGTCACACATGTGGGTGCCCTTTCTGCCTGTCCCCCAACCCAAATAAACAGAAAGCCCTCTGTAAACATCAGAGCAGTGGGAGGTAGTTACTATTTTTCTCAGTGCTGGGTGGCCCTATCATGGGCTTTGGTCTTTGGTTTTTAGGATGAATTAAGGGAAATGAAAGCCCAGCGGGGTTTAGAATAACTTGTGTAATAATGTGTGCTTCTGATAGAAACGATATACAGAATACGGTACATCAAGGCTTTCTCAAAATGTTCATCGGTAAAGGAGTCTGGTGTTCATCCTGAACTCTTTGTCCCAGCTCACCTGTTCCTGTTACAACACCATACCCACCATTTGTCTGCTGGGTGATGGGAAGGTTGTGAATGTTAGGGCTGGGTATTGCAGGAGTGATGGGGTAACAGAATATAGTACTGTAATTTGCACCTGTAATTAGGAGACATGTGTGTGCTCTGCCTCTGGTATCTTGGCATGCTGTGGCACTGTACCTTTAATGCAGGAATAAAGTCCGAGGTCAAGGTGCTAAAATGACCAGGCAATCGTCAAGTAGGGGATCTTTCCACATCCCAGACTTCGGGTATCTTCACGTGGGGCTAGAGGTCACCCTGGAGCCCCTTTAATGAGGCCCTAGGTTTCCAACCTCATGACTTACGTGTTTCCCAAAGGCTCCAGTTACTAATATCACCTTTGAGGGCTAGGATTTCAACTATCAATATATAAATATTTCATTATATTTTTTGCCTGAATTACAGAATTCAGCTTTCCTGTATCTCATCTCATTTGCCCCCATCTTATCTTATTCTTTGAAGTAGTTCAGAAATATAGGTAGGTAGGTACCAAGGCATGTACACTGACTGGCCAGATTATTATGACCACCTGATATTTGTAGGCAAATTAGCTATAATTTCATGCTGAAGTTGCTAGAGGGCCAGATCATCATAAACATCTGAATAGCACAACATACCTAAGTATCATTGCTGATCAAGTTCATCCTATCATGTTGATGGCATATCCCGATGGCTTTTTCCAACAAGCCAATGCGTCATGCCACATGCTCATATTGTGCAGGAGTGGTTTCGAGAACATGAGGAAGACTTTACCTTGCTTAGGTGGCCCCCACAATCACCAGATCTCAATCCAATTGAGCATTTGTGGGACGAAGTTAAAAGAGCCATCAGGCAGCTGGTTCCACAACCATCAAATCTCACAGAACTGGACAGTGCTATTCATCAGGCATGGTGTCAGATTCCTCGCATCACCTTTCAACATCTTATGGAGTCAATGCCAAGAAGAATCGCTGCAGTATTGAAGGCAAAATGTGGCCCAACGAAGTACTGATGGGGTGGTCATGATAATCTGCCCTGTCATAATAATCTGGCCACTCAGTGTATATCTAACAAATATTTAAAGGCTAGAGGTTAAGCATTCGAATTCTCTTCAATGGAATTCCCTTCAATATGGAGCCCCTTCAATGAATATCTGTTAAAAATCTAACCACCAACTGAAGTTTCTAAATAATAGCAGAAAGGAAAATGTATCTGTAAAATTAAATATCTAAAAAAGACTTCCGTTGCCTCCTCTGAACCCAGTTCTCTTCGTATAGAATTGTAAGTACTCTTATAATGCTTGCCGGTGAATTCAAGTTGGAAAGAAAGTATCATCACTGACTTTTATTTAATTATTTTTGGTTAATCCTCACCCAAGGATAGTTTTTCCGTTGATTTTTAGAGAGTAGAAGGGACAGGGAGAGACACAGAGAGAGAAACATGGAAGTGAGAGAGACGCATTGACTGGGTGCCTCCCACCCATGCCCTGGCAGGATTGAATCTGCAAACCAGGTACTTGCTCTTGACCGGGATCGAACCCGGAGCCCTTCAGTCCACAGACCAACACTCTAGCCACTGAGCCAAACCGGCCAGGGCTCATCAATGACTTTTTATAAAATATGAAAAGTTTTTAGGATAAATATCCTAAATTGACAATTTAAATAAATATTTGCTTCACTTCTCAGATGAGCCACACTATGGAACTTAGATACAGATCCTGATGCCAACAAACTCTCCACCCTGGGGGGAAAGCTGACCCAAAAGTCACACAGCAGTGCAACCTGGTCAATCTAGCAGTAGTGCTGCTGTGGCACACCTTCCATGCTGCTCTTATTTGGAAGCTTCGCCCAGTGGTTGGGTTGGGACAGCACCCGACAGCACTGGGAGAGGCCAGTGAAAGAGGGGGCTTTGGAGGAGGCGACCTAGGAGGTGATTTCTTAGCAGCGTACAAGAGAGAGCACGCATAGTGGAGCGTAAACAGAACAATGGCGGGTTGACATGTAAGTTTGCGAGTTGTACCATCCCAGGATAATCATGTCTGAGGTGCCTGAATATTATGCTGTCAAAGATATAAATGGCGTGGAGGCCTTGAGAAGCCACTTGCTGATGAGGATCAAAGTGCATTTGCAAAGAGCATGCTGCTGAACTGGGAGGGTGGCATTGAAAGTAAGGAGAGAAATGCCCACGAACAAGCAGAAGGGTTTACCAATGAAGGAAGAGGCCCTGTGACCCCAGCTGGTGTTCAAGGCCAGGTGTCTGCAGGGGCCACCAGTGTGCAGTGTGAAGGCTGTCCTCTGGGCCTACTCAGCTTCTTCCCTGGGAAAGTGGAGCAGGCAGTTATGTACTTTTCCCCTGTTTCGGAATATTTTGAAATGTCTGCTAGCATCGAATGCCTGCTATGGAAATACACATGTTGTTGTTTTTTTAAATATTTTTTCATTGATTTCAGAGAGGAAGGGAGAAGGAGAGAGATAGAAACATCAATGATGAGAGAGAATCATTGATTGGCTGCCTCCTGCATGCGCCCCGCCCCAACCCCCACTGGGGATGGAACCTCAAACCTCAGCATATGCTCTTGACTGGAATTAAACCCAGGACCCTTCAGTCTGCAGGCTGGCACTCTATCCACTGAGCCAAACTGGCTAGGGCAGAAATGCACAAGCTTTTGGGTTTGGAACACATTTAGAATTTATAAGATTTCTTCATTTATTGATTTTATGCTAAATAAGTGCACTTAGATAAAATAATTATTGAAAATAAAAAAAACAATGTCAGAAAAAGTAAACCACAGCACATGAAAATTATGAAATTGTATCTATGTATTGTCTTAGAACAATCTCTGTTCAATATCACAGACCTCATCCTAAAATTCTGCATAGCTGCAAAGGAATTCATTCTGTATCAATCCAGATTCAGTCAGAGAAACACCCTTTGGGAATGAGGGGTAGATCATAGGAATTCAACCTAACACAGAAGTGGAGAAAGGAATCAGAGGACTAGTGGGAGGGGTTGGAATTTAGAGTCACCAACCAGTTTTTGAAAGCACTCAAATAGGTAGAAAAGTCTAAACGTCCTTGGAATTTTAAGAAGCCAAGCCAATCCAGCTCTCAGTATAGATCCATGCAAAGGCAGCCTGGGGAGAGGTGTATGGGAAGCCGTTGCTTCTGTCAGCTACTTTAGTGGTCCACAGCCAAGTATCTGCTGGTAGGTCCAGGGCCAGCAGTCAGGATGACAGGGTGCACAGCAGAGGACAGTAAGGCCACATGTGTGTCCACGGACAACTCTGCATCTCTGTCACTATATACAGCCACGGTGATCATGCAAGATCATGGCCATTACTTCACTTACACCTTCCAAATCCCACCCAAGTTCCATCTCTCCTCCTCTTTGGCCAACTCAAACGTACAAGGAAGGAGTTTCTGGGAAATGTAGTTCCCAGCTTAACCAAGTTAAAGACATAATTCAGCAGTCTGCCCCTTGTAAGCTTAATGACTGATACCCATGCATACCTTTGAAACGTATAGTGAAATACTATATTGCATACTTGAAATTGGCTAAAAGAGTAGATATCAAGTGTTTTTACCACACACACACACACACACCCCTCCCCACACAAATGGTAATTATGTGAGGTGATGGATGCATTAACTTGATTGTGGTACTCATTTAAAAATATGTATGTATCATTGCTTGGTACACCTTAAAAATATCACGTTTTACTTATCAGTAATGCCTTAATAAAGCTGGCCAAAAGTATATTTAATTTTCAAATAATGTTCGTTATAAGCAATGCTTCTGATTCTCATGGCATCAAAACATGCCAATGATTTGGCCAAAACAGAGTATGCAACGTCCGTATCACTTTGGACATTCTTTATATGTTTAGCTGACACTCCTCATGTGCTTTCCCGTCACTTAAATGCCAAGATAACAGGGTTAACTGCTGTTAATACATCTTATGTTAAATAGTAAGGGAAATGTATAGAGAAAAAAAGAATATGCATATGTATCATATAGTAAGAAACTACTTTCTCAGATTATGAACACTGTGGTCAGTGAGGTTGTCTACATCTGGACTACAGACAGAGGAGGTGGCCTGGGATGGGCTCTCACTATATAAGACAGCTAGATTGAAATTTAGTGAAATTATTTAACTAAGTGAAAATAAGCTGTCATTTGAGATTAAAATAGCCAGCCAAACATACATGCTCTTTTACTCTGTCTAAGGAACTCTTTGGAGAAGATCAGGATAATTCCTATTAGAAAGACAGGGTGATATGTTATTCTAAACATTTTAATGGTAAGACAAGTTTTATTGTGTAAATGTGAGACTATTAAACATTTAGAAACAGGCCTTAACAACTGTAACAGATGTATTTAACCTGGCTTTAGACACATATTAGGCAATGAGTATATTCTTGTTAGAGGCATAACTGACCAGATGGAAGATGGAATCATTGTGGGAGCTCAAAAATGAACTCTGTAAACCTGGATTTTATTGTTGTTATTAGAGGCCTGGTGCACAACATTCGTGCACTTGGGGGTTGGGGGTTCCTAGCTGGGCCAGGAGTCCTTGGCTGCTGTCTGACTGACATCTTAGGACCGCTCCCCCCTGGAGTCAGACATCCTTAGCGCTGCCGTGAAGGTGAGGCACTGCACTCCCATCTGTGAGCCTGGCTTGTGACTGAGTGGCACTTCCCCTGTGGGAGTGCACTGACCACCAGGGGGCAGCTCCTGTGTTGAGTGTCTGCCCCCTGGTGGTCACTGTGTGTCATAGTGACCAGTCATTTAGCTGTTCAATTTGCAGTTACCCTTCTATTATATAGGACTAGGGGCCCAGTGCACAAATTTGTGCACCTTGAAAGGGACTATGAGCTGCAAGACTACGGTGGGCACAGGGGCGGGTCTCAGTCCATCCTTTGGGCCCCCTCCTGCCTCCTCCCTCTGTGG
>PVJC01002254.1:14492-16992 GCA_004026665.1 Murina feae | reverse complement strand
TTTTATTGTAGTGTAATGTGCTGTAATTATAATGCTGCCTCCTTATCTGGTGTGGTATTTGCCACTAAAGAATATTATAGTTTAAGGATTTCCTGAGCAGTCACTTCTTTTTCTTGATATGTCATTTGCATTTTAAGCCTTTCCATTTTGTTGTTGGATAACCTTTGGAGGAAATTAATAAAGTTCATGGAGTTGGCAGAAAGTATAGCAACACAGAATTTAGGCACTCCCTAAATCCAATCAGAGTTTAGATAAAACACAGACTACATTAACGTATGGGCGCTGTTAGAACCTCCATTAATATAGTTGAAAGCCGTCAAGCACCAGTGATTCTCAGAAACATAAAAAAGTTTGTATTAAAAATCACTGAACAGTACAAAAGTGGGAACAATACATATAAATTAAATTCAACACTCAACTTTGTAAAACACCATTCTGTATAAAAAATGGCCTGCATTTGCATGCATTCCATGTTGTAGTAAATACAGGGTTTTTAACTGGAAATATTCAGATGCTTAGTGCTGAGTCCATGATGTTTTTTCTTAAGTTAAAAGAATAAGAATTTTTACCCCAAACACTAATGTGCTTCATTTTCATCGTGTTAGGGGGACCCTTTTAAAGGGAGTTGCTAATCAGAATGGCAATATTTACTGTTGTCTGCATTTGAGCGGTTCACAGCTGAGCGCTTCTCTTGTGTATTCAGTGACAAATGGCAATCACTTTGTCATTTATCTTATGACAAATAGCAGATTCAGCCACAAACTGCTGGCCGTAGCAAACTTACAGGATGAAGTTCTTTATTGTTTATGGTTTGTGGGTTGATGTATTCATGCCTTGTTTATTTGTGAAATGAACAAAAATCAGTAAGCAGGCATGAACAGAAATTTGGCCACGCAATCCATTGTACTTTTTTTCCCCTCCAGTCTCCCAAGGACCTTACAAGGAAATTCGCTGAACTAGGTCTAAGCTGTAAGCTGCCTTTAGGAGAAAAAAAAAAGTCATTAGAGGATGCACCAAATTGTGACATTATGCCCTTAAGCCAAAATAACACTGAATGAAGTTCCTACCTCACATTAACCTCCCGAATAAGGCTCTTAAATTTGATAGCAAGCTGTTGTCACAGAGAAGTGGCCCTGGCCAAACAGCAGAAGGAAATTACTCACTATATTCTCACAATTTAAGCAGTATGTTAAAGTTTTCACTCTTTGCTTCATAGGCTAAAGGAAATTTGCAAAACAACGGTGTACATTAATGTAAATTGTATCTGAATTGCATATATCAGTTGTGTTTGATTGCATGTATGCTTGAGAATATTAATTTAGCTCATGTAATTGACATATAAGAAGATACTGAATTAGGCCACATTCTGTGACACAAGTTTCAGATTAAAATGCACAATTATGGATAAGAATAGTACATTAAAACATCTAGTAATACTATAGATAAAAGAACGTGTCATTTATAATTTTAAATCTATTTTTTGTCAAACTGTTTTTGAAAAACAGTTTGGCCCAGTGAATTATATTTTATTATTAGCACTAGGGGCCCAGTGCACAAAAATTTGTGCACTCGGGCGGGTTCCTCAGCCCGGCTTGTGCCCTCTCGCAGCCTGGGACCCCTCGGGAGATGTCCACCTGCTGGCATGCCTGGCCAGGCTGGGTGAGGGGCTGAGGGCCATTTTCAGGCTTCCCACAGTCCCTTCAGGGTTCACATCCCTACTGGGGTGTCTGACCAGCCTGGGTGAGGGGCTGAGGGCCATTTTCAGGCTGCCCAAAGCTCCCATTGACCCAATGTCCCAGCGAGGCTGGTGGAATCAGGTTTCTAGGGTTTATTTATCTTCTATAATTGAAACTTTGTTGCCTTGAGCAGAGGCCTAGGCAGGCAAAGAAGCCTCCTGT
Source organism: Murina feae (assembly GCA_004026665.1). Taxonomy (NCBI): domain Eukaryota; kingdom Metazoa; phylum Chordata; class Mammalia; order Chiroptera; family Vespertilionidae; genus Murina; species Murina feae. The sequence continues at coordinate 15,094 of PVJC01002254.1, read as the reverse complement.
TTACTTCAGCTCTATGGCTTCTATAATTGAAACATTGTTGCCTTGAACAGAGGCCCAGCCAGCCTAGGCAGGCAGTTTCCTCCATCGCTGGTGCAACGGAAGCCTCCTGTTTGCTCTAGCTCTGTGGTTGCTGGCCGCCATCTTGGCTGCGTTAATTTGCGTATAGTCACTCTGATTGGCTGGTGGGCATGGCTTGGGTTAATGGAATGAGGGTTAATTTGCATATTATTCTTTTATTAGATTAGCTTTTTGAGTCATTATGATGTCTTATACTGGATCTAATGAAATGTAAAAAATTACTGATCTATTTATTTAGTGGAAAAGCACTAATAATTATCATATAGTTAATAAAATATTAGTATGGGAATATTTTCTTACTTTTTTTGCTTTAAGGATAAAGGAAAATAAAGAATGGCCCTGTCATCTTATATAATAAAGAGAGAATATGTACATTGACCATCACTCTGCCACAAACATGGTGGTGCCCACAGCAGAGGCAGGGGTTTCTGTAACACAAAATGTCTGCACCCACAGTGGAGGCCGAGTTCCTGTAATGAGCCTTAACGAGCAATCAGCAGGGACCTGGGGCTGCGCCCCCCCAT
>PVJC01002254.1:0-14392 GCA_004026665.1 Murina feae | reverse complement strand
TCATTTATATTTTACTAATTTTCTTTCAACTCTGACATTTCTATTATAGAGAAAGGGCAAAAAGTCCTTTCGTGTACTGGGCCACTAGTATATGAGTAAGAGAAATAAAGTACCTATGTATGATATGGAATAAAGTTTTAATATCTACATTACTGGTAGCAAGTCAGCAGGCTAAAATAAAACATTAAAGATTTTACTAACATCCAAAACTCATTAGGAAAAGGTGGTGTTTTAGGATAAAATAAATGGCAGACTCAATGAAGTTTTAATGTAAATTTATTTTTCAAGTCACATTTTTCAAATGTTTTGTACAAATGTCATTTGACACGTAAGACCAGAAATAATTGCCTGCTTTAATTTGAATAGTCTCTAAGCACATGTCTTTAAACCCATAATTTGGGTTATAAAGAAAAAGTATTTGCATGTGATATATATTTGTTATTTATATCCTGTAAAACTTTCTGCCAGAAAAAAACTAACAAAACAAACCAAAACAAAACACACACACACACAAAAAAGCATCTGTCCAGTTAATGTCCATGAAGTTTATAGGCTAGAGGTGTTAAAACTGATACTCTGAAAGGAGACTGCAGCTTGAGGCCCAAAAGAAACTGATATGTGCCCGGGCCCTGCATATGCTAATCTTGCTCGTCTTGCTCATCAGAAGCGAGTGATCATTCCCACTGCACTTACTTATGAGCCAGTCTAGACACAGTTATTTGCTAAACAATCTGATTGGTAAGCATTGTCCCTCCGTGTTGCAAAATTTTGGGAGAATAGAGACTGGCCTGCTGTTTTTATTAAACCATATGTGGAGTATATTTGTTTTGTGTTATGAGAGAAAGTAGAAGACGAAGAATGATGTACAGGTGATGTTTTGTCAGGTAGAGAATGCCAACATGAAGACAAAGCATAGTTGATGTATTATTTGAATTAAGACTGTTTAATAGAATTTGTTTCTGAAATTACTCTGAAAAAAAAGGAAATTCCTCAGTGAACCCAGATTCATAATTCAGCCACCAACTTTGGACAATTGTTTATGCCTTTTCCCCTCTACGTCTGCATTTTTACAAAGCTGCCATGATTGTGTACTTGCAATTTTATACATTGTTTTCACTTACCAGTAGATCATTTTTTCATGCTGCTCTATACTCCTCAGAACAATATTTTTTTATTTACTGCTTTAGTATTACATCAAGGAATATATTCATTGAACACCAATTGAATGACTAGCCTGTGCCAGACATTGTTCTGAACCTTGGATATAAAAATGGGATGACAATGTCATCTCTGGCTGCCTTGAGTTTATAGCCTGGACAAAAAAAGGGAATGAGAAAAACCAAGGTGATAAATGTGGGAGCATTGAACAGTTCAGGAAGAGGCATCTACATCAAAATAGGTTCTCAGAGAAGATGACGGACTAAATTTTGATCTGCATTTTAAGGAGAGGAGCAGATGGTTACTAGATTTACCGTGGTGATGGCTTCATTAGTTATATAAATGTTGGATAACCGTGTTTAATATTATATGTTAACTGTACTGTAATAAAGATTATTTAGGAGAAACAAAGAATAGGTAGGAGGTAGTCACGTAGGAACAGTGTCTGATGGGAAGTTGTCCTCCTGAGTAGATGAGTTCAACAAAAGTGACAGGTGCATAGGGCAGCGAGGAGGGAGGCTGGGGCGGGCAGAGTTGCAGAGGACCCGTGGGCTGTATTTGAACATTTTCCTGAGAGAGAAGGAAGGGCTGTGAAAGGTTTTAAGGTGCCAATGAGCACACCCGTTTTTACTCTATAGAGGAGCTGACTTGGGCAGCAGTGTGAAGATTGATTTGTGGCGGGAACATTTTGGAGATGGAAATACAAGGTAGGCCGGTGTGGCTCAGTGGTTGAGCGTGAACATATGAACCAGGAAGATGCGGTTCAATTCCCGGTCAGGGCACATGCCCAGGTTGTGGGCTCAATCCCCAGTGTGGGGCGTGTAGGAGGCAGCTGATCAATACTTCTCTCTCATCATTGATGTTACTTTCTCCCTCTCTCCTTCTTCTCTGAGATCAATAAATATATATTTAAAGAAAATAAAAATAAAGAAATACAAGGTAGGAGGTTCTTAAACTAGTTCAGTCTTGATGTGCTGAGGATTTCAAGAGAGGATGTAAAAAATGGGGATAAATAAGAGAAGAAAGAGAAATTTTGGGGAGAAATTTCATGGGACCCAGGGGAACCTTGGTCGCTCACTGGATGTAGGAAGCAGTGAAAACTGCGAAGGGGAGTTTAGAAGGAATCTCAGGACTGTAGTGTGTGACATGGGCAAGTGACAGTGTGTTTTACGAAGAGCTAAAGAAAAGGTAGAGCAAGAATGGGAAAAGGGGATGATGAATTCAGTTTTGAAAAAAAAAACACTTTTAGTTTATAAAACTTTACTACTCATACAGAATGTTACCACTAATGAAGGCAGACAGGCTTGGATGCAATGGTTCTGGATAGAGGACAGCCAACAGTGAGTAGGTTTGGGTGATTCAGAGTTCCTAGCTTTGAAATTGTTGAGCTTGGCTTGCATGTGCTGTCCACATGGAGATGTAACGTGTTGAGACACAACTCTGGATCCTAGCAGCAAAAGTTGCTGGATTTCCCCTGGCCGGTTTGGTTCAGTGGATAGAGCACCGACCAAAGGGTCCCAGGTTCGATTCTGGTCAAGGTCATGTACCTCGGTTGCAGGAGGAGCTTGCAGGCTCCTCCCTGGCTCAGGCCCTGGTCAGGGCACATGTAGGAGGCAACCAATCAATGTGTTTCTCTCACATCGATATTTCTTTCTGTTTTTCCCTCTTTCTTCCATTCTCTCTAAAAATCAATGGAAAAATATCCTCGGGTGAGAATTAAAAAAAGAAAAAAAAAAAGAATGGCTGGATTTTTTAGAGGCATCTGTGAATGGTGTTACTGAAGTCTCAAAGGGACAGTGCAGTGAGAGGGAAGAGCAGGTAGCTAAGGATATGGAGTAATTTGGGAAACACTCATGTTATGAGAATTTCATGAGCATGAATGTTCAGAACTACATGAGAAGTTGTGAGGAAAGAGATGAAAACTAAGAATCAAATAATCAAATAATCTAAAAGTAAAGAGCTTCAGCAGGTCATTTCAACAGGAAAGGGGTTCTCAAACATGTCAAATTTTTCGTAAAAGTAGAAGAAGCTAGAGATAGGTCACAGATCCCAGCTGCTTAATAAGTTCAAGGGTGTGGGGGAGGCAGAAGCCATATTTCAATGGGCTAGAGAGTAGCTGTAAACTGAGAGACTAGAGACATTTAGCACAGATTATTTTTAAAAGCACTGATTATATCAAAAGATGATCATTTGGTTAGTAGATATAAATAAAGGGAAGAATTTTTTTTTACTTAAATTTCATTTATCAATTCTTTATTTTTCTTTATTGATCAAGGTGTTCCATATGTGTCCTTATTGCCCATTGACCTCCCCCCCCACCCCTCCACTCATGCCCTCACCCCCAGATGTCTGTGTTTATTTGTTAGGCTTATATGCATGCATGCAAGTCCTTTGGTTGATTTCTCCCCTTACCCTACCTTCCCCTGCCTTCCCTCTGAGGTTTGAGGATCTGATCATTGCTTCATCAGTTTATGTTGTTCATTATATTCCATAAGTGAGTGAGATCATGTGGGGGCTTTTAAGCATTTTTATGCTTGAGAGGAAAAGTTTCAGGGATATTGAAATCATCCAAGATAATTTCAGGATTTGAACTGTGAGGAAGGTGATGAGCCAGTGGCCAAAGTCTTCATCAGAAGTAGAAAAGCAACAGTTAGTGAGAGGAAAGAGAACAGGCAGCAGGTGTAGTTGAATGAGTTGGTCTTTGAGTGGAGTAGCTCAAAGGAGGCTAGAGAAGGCGCTGTGGAGAGGGCCAGAAAGGACAATGAACATGCCTCTCTGAGGGCAGAGAGAGGTGCATCCTTCCTGAAATCTGAACAAATGCAGCCTCAGCAGCTGAGACAGAACCAGGATGTACATGGTAAAGCAGTGTGTGTGTTGTTAAGTGGATTCACAGATAGATTACACTTTGAACCCCTTCCCCCACTTCCCCCGCCCCCAGAAGCCAAAGATCTTCTAGAGGAAAAACCATAAGTAGAGAAACCAGATGGCGGCATAGGTGAACACCAGAATTGCTGCTGGGCACAACTATTACAAAATCACAGCGGAAAGAAAAAATGGACACCACTCAGACCCACAGGAAGGCTGGCTGAGTGGAAATTCTACAACTAGAAAGAGACTGAGATGCAGAAGAGGTGCAGAAATAAAGTGCAGAGGTACGGAGGCACGTGCGAAGGGGCTCATGGAAAGGGCTGGCAGCATTTCGTACCAGAAGGAGGCACAAGCTCCTAACGGCTCTGAACTCTAGTTCCAGGTGAGTTTCTGGGGACTCAGAATCAAACAGGGAGGCAGTGGACTGTCTGGCACCCGTCTGGTGCCAGGAGGAACTCCAGAGGCTTGACACCTGGTGCCTCTTTAGGGCAGGGCTGAGAATCAGCCTTAGCTGGTTGCTCCGCCCTGTAGACTCCCCGAGACCCCACCCCACCACACCCAAGCTGTACACAGAGGCTTTTGCATATAAAAGGCTGGGAAGCCCCAGGCAGAAGCTAAAATAGCAACTCCTTGGAGATACAAGAGCCAGTGTGTACCCAGTGGTCAGAGTGGGACCACCCAGTCTACAACTCCTCAGACTCATAAGGGACGCACTCAGGGGGCAGACTCAGTGGGCACCAAAGCCCCACTGAAGCAAATCTTTCCCCATAACTGTGTCTCCAGCATAGAAGTTCTCCCACCATAGACACAGCTGATTAAAACCACTCTGTCAACACAGGGAAGCAGCCAAAATGCGGAGACAAAGAAACAGGTCACAAATGACAGAAATGGAGGAAAGAAAACGACTGGATATAGCGTTCGAAACCACGGTTATAAGGCTTTTCAAGAATATTCTAGAGACTGCCGATAAATTTAGTGAGACCCTCGAGCATATGAAAAAGGACCAGCTAGAAATTAAGCATACACTGACTGAAATAAAGAATAATATACAGAGATCCAACAGCAGACTAGAGGATCGCAAGAATCAAGTCAAAGATATGAAATATGAAGAAGCAAAAGACACCCAGCCAGAAAAGCCAAAAGAAAAAAAAATCCAAAAATATGAATATAGTGTAAGGAGTCTCTGGGACAACTTCAAGCATACCAACATTAGAATTATAGGGGTGCCAGAAGAAGAGAGAGTACAAGATATAGGAAACATATTTGAAGAAATAATGACAGAAAACTTCCCTTACCTGTTGAAAGAAATAGACTTCCAAGTCCAGGAAGTGCAGAGAACCCCAAACAAAAGGAATCCAAGAGGACCACACCAAGACACATCGTAATTAAAATGCCAAGGGCATAAGGCAAGGAGAGAATCTTAAAAGCAGCAAGAGAAAAGCAGTCAGACTCATAAGGGACCTATACAAGGGGGCATCCATACGACTGTCAGCTGATTTCTCAACAGAAACTTTGCAGGCCAGAAGGGAGTGACAAGAAATATTCAAAACAATGAATAGCAAGAACCTACAACCAAGATTACTTTACTTAGCAAGGCTATCATTCAGAACTGAAGGTCAGACAAAGAGCTTCACAGACAAGAAAAAGCTAAAGGAGTTCATCACCACCCAATCAGTATTATATGAAATGCTGAAAGGTATTCTTTGAGAAGAGGAAGAAGAAGAAAAAGTTAAGATAAAATTATGAACAACAAATACATATCTATCAACAAGTGAACTTAAAAATCAAGTGAATAAAAAAAAAGTCTGATGAACAGAATAAACTGGTGAATAGAATAGAATCAGGGGCATAGAAAGGTAGTGGAATGACAATTCACAAGGAGCTAGGGGCATGGGGGAGTGGGAAGAGACTGGACAAAAATTATACACCTATGGATGAGGACAGTGGGGGGGCAGGGATAAGGGCAGTAGATGGGGTGGGAACTAGGAGGAGGGGGATATGGGTGGGGAAAAGAGAAACAACTGTAATAATACAAACAATGAAAATTAAAAATAATAAATAAGATAAAAAAACAAAAAAAACAAATGCAGTGGAAAGGATACAACAATAACAAAATAAAAGACTAACTGAAGACACCAGGATTACTTAAACTTTCCTAATGTAAGGAGATTTGTTCAAAGTGGAATATGCCTAGTGAGGTCTTTTTTTTTTTTTTTTTTTTTTTTTTTTTTTTTTTTTTTTTTTTTTTTTTTTTTTTTTTTTTTTTTTTTTTTTTTTTTTTTTTTTTTTTACAATGGGATATATATATATATTTTTTTGGTCATAATTTCAGTTTATTTTTTTTATTTTTTATTTTTCCTAGTGAGGTCTTAATGGTCATGAAATAGTATGCCTGTATACAGGGTTGCGCAAAAGTAGGCTTACTTTTTTTTATAATTCTTATTAATTACTAGAGGCCTGATGCATGAAATTCCTGCAAGAGTAGGCCTTCCTTCCCCCAGCTGCTGGGACCAGCTTCCCTCTGGCATCGAGACCCGGGCTTCCCTTACAGCTTTAGCTTTGTCTGGAAGGTCATCCAGAAGGACATCCCATCTAATTAGCATATTATGCTTTTATTATTATAGATTGTATTATTTTCCATACAAAAAACTATAAACTTACTTTTACCCCACTCTGTATTTCAAAAATCTACACTAATAAAAGAGAAAGATGCAAATTGACTGTACCTTTGCCATGCCCACCAGCCAATCAGGTGTGAGTATGCAAATTAACCCAACAAAGATGGCAGGTTAATTTGCATGCACAGGTGAAGAGTGGCTGGGGGTGGGGTGGGACGCTTGTGTAGGTGTTCCTCACTGCCCGAGTTGCTCTGAGCTTCTGGACAGCATGGGTAGGCAAAAAGGTGTCTCTGGGCTGGAGCAAAGGAGGTGCTGGCAGCCAGAGGAAGGAAGGCCCATTCTTGCATGAATCTTCATGCATTGGGCCTCTAGTATATAAATATAAAGATAAGTACATAAACATATTTATCATTATTCAGTTTTTAAAAAAATATATTTTATTGATTTTTTTTTTTTTTACAGAGAGGAAGGGAGAGGGATAGAGAGTTAGAAACATCGATGAAAGAGAAACATCGATCAGCTGCCTCCTGCACACCCCCTACTGGGGATGTGCCTGCAACCAAGGTACATGCCCTTGACTGGAATCGAACCTGGGACCTTTCAGTCCACAGGCCAATGCTCTACCCAGTGAGCCAAACTGCTTAGGGCTCTTTATTCAGTTTTTATTCAAAACACCTTGAGTATATTTTAGTTTATATATTCATCTATTTTGTATTTACATATACTTGTATATTTATATATAATGTAAATATGTAATAAATATAAGCAGTTTGAATTGAAACTGAGTGATGATGACTTTTGCAGGAATAAGAAATTTTTGGCAACTGCTTAAATATGAACAGCTCAGAGGTCAATAAAAGCTATATATAAATGATATAAATTACACTAAAGAAGGATAATTCTCTGTTGCTTTCAAAAGAGGATCATTGAATAGGTAAATACAGAGAAGTTTAAGTATGATAATTAAAATCAATAGTAGAACGCCGCCAATGTGGGTCAGTGGTTGAGCTTTGAGCCATGAACCAGGTCACAGTTTAATTCCTCGTCAAGGCACATACCCAGGTTGCAAGCTCCATCCACAGTGTCGGGCATGCAGGAGATCAGCCAATCAATGATTCTCTTTTATCACCAATGTTTCTGTCTCTCTCTCCCTCTCCCTTTTTCTCTGAAATCAGTAAAGAATTTATTAAAAGATAAACAAAATCAGTTGTATAACAAATTCAATTCATTGATAGCCATTATCCGAGGCCATCCTGAGCTCGTCTTAGTTTCTGTTTGGAGTAGAGGATTCTCTTTTAGCCAGGGACAGGTGCTTTTTTCTGCCTTTTCCCCAGAGCCAGCCAACTGAGAGCCCAGTGTCCCTGGGTGCTGAGCTGTCCGGCTCCTCTGCATTTAGCAGCACAGCCTGTCAAACTCACCTTCTCTGTAGATACAAACCTGAATCAAAAGAAAGAGTCTTTGGTCAGAATTGTTTTCCAGTGATCCATTCTTTTAGTGTCAGGAAGTCTCTTCTTGAGTCAAACCAGCAGCAGCGAGCTGTTTCTGAGCACGTCTTACAGTTTCTGACCATTCTCTGTAGAGGGTCACTGTACGCAATGGCTCTCATGAAACTCATCATTCTGTTCACTGTAAAGAGGATGTTGCCCATTAAGTTCACAGTATCTACATTAAGACCGGAAGTTTTCATCAGGTGTAAATATCAGGAATGATGAATACAATTTATCCTGCGGATTTGGGGTGTCTGATCTTCCAGACAGTGGATTGACTAGGATTTCCTTTTAATAGTGTCTGCTAGAGCTCAGACGTGTATTTGGGACAGCTTGGAGGAAGTATGTAAGTTCTGGGTTTTTATGCCTTATGGTTGCTTGTTTCTTTATTTTTTCCTAAGTTTCAGTATATACTTTCATTGTGTTTGCTCTTGTAAATAGATGGGAATCCTGCCTCAGAGAAAAGGGTGAAAAAGGAGAGAGAAAGGGAAATCCTACTGTACATAAAATGCCATAATACAGAGATTAGTGAGAAGGGAAATCTGCCCTCCATTAATTTACAGGCTAGTGTGGGTGAGAAATTTATCAAAGAACTGTAATATGAAGAAGAAATAATATTTTTATAGGAAATGCTATGCCATCATAAGATGAATGAAGTTATAGTAACATTGGTCAGAGTAATGCAGTGAATTATTAATATGCTGAAAACAACCATTTAATTGGCCAAGTTAAGATATACAAATCTCTTCCATGATAGAAAATTTGAGCTATATTAAGCACAATATCTGTATCTGATATAAAACAATAACAATTTGGTAACAATATGAATAGTTCACCCATTTCCATCAATCTATATTGATACAGCTTAAAATTCTATTTGTAACTTTAACATGTAGTTATTCATCACAGTACTTATTAATTTATATTTACAAATGCTTTCCACAATCTATATAGAGTACTAGAATTTCTCCATTGCTGATTATCATTGTATTTATATGTATATCATATATAAAAGACTCAAATATTTCAAAAGCTATAATTACAGATTTTAAATTGCACTTCCAGGAGCAATTATTTCATTTTGTGTTTATTAAAACTAAAAAGAACAAGAATCATTTATACCTAGAGATTTCACGGACTTTGTTATTTTTTTTTTTCTAAATGGAGCTGAAACGTGGGTGACCTGGGGCTGCAGGGAGCGCCTGACCTCCCTGAAGTCACGGCTCCCTGCACCATCCCTGAGAGAGAAGGACATGTTCCTGAGGGAATGCTCCATAGCTTTCCTCACCTCCCACTGAGTCGGGGCCACTTCCCAAAACCACAGCAGCCATCTCGGAGCCTAAGGAACTTCACAGCTGCTGTTTGGGGAAGAGAGAGACCCTTCTCCTCCCCCCGCCCCGCCCCCATCTATGTGGCTGCAGCCTGAGGAAGGACTCGCTGAGTTCAAGGTGGTGGTGGATATATTCTTCACACTTGGATGCATGGAGGTTGGTGATCCCGGCACTGACCACCAGTGGAAACCAGGTTGTACGTAATCATGGAATTGAAAGTGATGATACGCACTTTTTCCCCCTCGACAAAGCAAAACGATTATGTCACAGCGCCTTCCCAGGAGACAGGGACAGTTTTGTTTAGCTGTTCTGTAGCTTCAAATGTGACATGTAGGCAGGAAACAACACTGCTCTTCAGCCTCTGAAACAAATGTCACTTTTACGAGAAGTTTAAGCTAATGGCTGCAGTCTGGTGGAAGGAATATAAGAGCTGCTCCTGTTGAACTGCCCTTCTGCATTATATTTCAGAATTAACCCTGGATTTATTATTTCTGTCAACTTTCTAATTCTTGTTCTTGGGTAATAGACTGAGCGTAGGTAGTTAGAGAATGACACTTGACGTTAGTGACACGGACGGGGGCCTTTGCCTCCTGGTTACAGGAGCAGAAGTCTTTTTGGTGACCCACTGCATCCTGCGCTTGCACACACTCCAAGCATTTCCAACCAGCCAAATTTCCCCATTATCAGAAATCAGTTAGCTGCGTGATGTACTTGGGCTGCTCTCACCAGCTCGAATTTCCCAGTAAAACGTATTCCTACGAGGAATGAATTGTTAAATTAGCTGAAATTGCACTTTTGCGAAACTGAAACAGGTGTGATTTGAATGCACATTTTACTTAGGCTTTAATGCCTGAGAGGAAAAGAAACTGGCATGGCTAAGAAGAGCATATTCTCTTTGCAGATTTCCGTCATGTACCTCTATGTGGGTCTGCCCTGGCTGGTTTGGCTCCGTGGTTGAGTGTTGACCTATGAATCAGGAGGTCACGGTTTGATTCCTGAACAGGGCACATGTCCGGGTTGTGGGCTAGTTCTCCGGTAGGGGAAGTGCAGGAGGCAGCCAATCAATGACTCTCTCATCATTGATGTTTCTATATCTCTCTCCCTCTCCCTTCCTCTCTGAAATTTATAAAAATATATTAAAAAAACAAAACACGACCCACAAAATAAATGCATGGGCCGAATATTCTGACTGTTTTGATGCAGTGATTTAAATAAAAGCCTCACCTTCTGGGCAGTAAGCAGTGCCCTCCCTATCCAGACATAAGCAGTCTGTTTCCCTTTAAAATATAAGGTAACCACCCGCTCTCAATACATTGAACAATAGTTGTCCAAACCACAGTGTGATATAGACTGAGAGATCTGAGAAACGTGACCCAAACCTTTCCGAAACCGAGTTGCATGCAGTTTTATTTTATTTTCTCTATTCATGAAAACATTTTGGGTTCAAATAAATTCTGTCCACTTGAAATTTTATAAACTGAGTATTAATTTCTAAGTAATATTGGCCCTTTGTATTCTAACCTTTTATTGCTTGAACCCATATTGTTAAGGAGAAAGAACAAAACAGTCTCTGTATCAAACATCTCAAACCATATGCTAATAGCTGTTCCTAGTGCATCTTTCTAATGTTTTGCTTATGATGAAATGCTTAACTATTTTTTAAAATGCTTATGTATTTTAACTTTGTGTTGTGGTTTTTCTAATACTTATTTTTAATAACTTTCATTATATATATATATATATATATATATATATATATATATATATATATATACACACACTCAGAAAATACTGAATTTATAGTTTTGAAAACAAAATGTTTAATTTTTTTCATGTTCAATGCCTCTTACTGTCTAGAATAGCAATTCTCAAAGTGTGGGCACTGTGACTTTTTTTTTTCCTTTTGGGCTGTGCCAATCTAGAAGAGGTGAGAATACATAGCATGATTTTATGGAAGGTATGAAAAATAAAGTGAATGGGAGTTTAGAAAGCATTGAGTACATGGAGAGGAAATATTATGATTACTTACCGAAGTCTGGGAAATGGCATTCAAGTCCCAAAAACCCAGAATAGTAGCTGAAGACTCAGCCTCCTTATAAAAGAGAAATAATCAATCTAATATGCTTCTATAATTGGCACCAGGTCCAGGGAAAGGCATTAAGTCAAAATTTAGTTCTGTGAGCAAAGGATACTGTCCATCAACTGGAGACTCAGTGCCAGAGTGAGAGCGTCTTGCTTTCCTGATGACAGAGTTGGGAGAAATAACCTTATTATTGATCTAAGTGCTGTGATTAAAAAGGGCCATCAGAAAAAGTAATATTTATTAATCAAGGTTTCTAAGGAAAGCTGCTGTAGAATCATCTAAATACAGGGTGTCCCCAAGAATGCATACATAGGTCAACAGCTGATAGCTCACTGATATTTCTTTCTTTTCAGATTTAATCCATTGGAATGAATAGTTATTCAAAGTTTATATACATTTTGGGGACACCCTATACAGTACGTATACACACACACACACACAATTTTAAGATGAAATGTATAGGCATTTTTTAATTGAATGACACATACTGTTTTATCAACAAGGTGACTGAGAAAACGTGTCATGAGAAATAGAAAGGAACATCTATGAACACAAGTTCAAGAATTTATTTCAATTCAAAAATATATAATGTAATACCTTATATGTGCCAGGCACTGTTGTAAGGAGGGGATATAAAGATGAGCAAGGAATCTGAATCAGATATAAGTGACATGCCAGAATTAGCTTTGGGAAAAGATGTCCCCCTCCCAGTTATTTTGAGTCATTAAAGCGGGAATGAACTTATATAGGAAAACAGGAATGGGTAGCTTTCCTTTAAACTAATTTCCAAGGTTTCCCTCTCTTGAATCACTTTTTTGGACTCTATTTATCCTTTAAGGAGTTCTAACTCCTACCAATTTTCAAACTGAAATGCAAACTTTTTATGAAAACATTAGTTCTTTTATAAACCCCTACATTAAACTCATTTTAAGTGCTATTTTAGAACACATGGAGTTTAAATTTCAATTGTCTTTAACAATTTTATGGAAATAAAGTACAAAATATTAAATTCACAGGTAACCACCAGTTTTATACTATTGTGCCAGATACTTGCTGAGGAAATTCTGGGGCTACCAGCATTTTTGTAGTTTTCTTAGAGAAGAAGGAAAACATAATAGTCATCTTACTGAGAACCTCAGCAAATCAGACTATCATGGAAATGTAGTCAGCCACTTTCAGAAATGTACACAAATAATAGTATATTAGGAATGTCTTGAGATAAAAATAAGAAAGCAATCTAAACAGCTTTGAATTACAGAAAATGTCTCTGCTTGTTTGATATACTTCCAGGAAAGGGAAGCAGGTAAAAGCAGCACTATCTATTATTATCAAGAAGCAAACACATCCAGTGTTTGCAAAAGGTTCTTTGAAGTCATGTCAGTTAGTCTAAGGACACACTCTCAGATAAGTGAGCATTTCATATCTGGTGGGGAAAAATGTTACACCGATCCCATATAATAAAAGCCTAATATGCTTGGTGTCTGGTCAGCCAGTCAGCCGTTCAACCAATCAAAGTGTAATATGCTAATGATATGCTAAGGCTGCTCAACTGCTCACTATGATGTGCATTGACCACCAGGGGGCAGACAGTCGACTGGTCAGCCAGTCACTATGAGTTGCACTGACCACCAGGGGGCAGATGCTCCAACCGGTAGGTTAGCTTGCTGCTGGGGTCTGGCCAGTCAGGACTGAGCAAGACATGGTCTGGAGCCCTCCCACACTTCCTCCACACCAGGGGGCAGGTGAAGTGAGCTGAGTGGTAAGGAATAGTGAGCAGGCAGGTGGTAAGGAGTGAGGGATCCCAGACTGCAAGGGGGATGTCTGCCTGCCAGCTTAGGCCAGGGGATCGGGCCTAAGCTGGCAGGTGGACATCCCCCTAAGGAGTCCCGGACTGCATGAGGGCACAGGCTGGGCTGGGCCCCTTTTCCCCCAGTGCATGAATTTCATGCACTGGGCCTCTAGTGTTTTATAAAGATGTAAGAGACTTTGAGAAGTAACAATTTCTGTTAGCAAGATGCATGCAAAGTTTGAGCCTCATAGGAATCCATTTGTGACCAAGCAGCGAGTAGCCCCTGTGCAGACAGTGAGAAAACTGACAGATGATTCCTTAAGCAATCAGTCTGAAATGTATAGAATGTTTAAACCTGACATTGCCTAAAAAGCCATAAGCAAGATCTTAAAATCAGCACACTATGGTACTGAAAGTCAGAGTAATGACTGCAGAATAGGAATACCATACTGGTCCCCTACAGGTTTTGTAAAATCACCATGTATGTGTATTTTAAACAGAAAACAATTGTTAGATTGGTTTTATAAAAAAATTTGCTGTTTTGCAGCATTTAAAGTGGTGTAAAAGAAAGTATTTTCTAGAATATTTGTCTGTATTTAAGACCATCCTGAACTATTTTGATAAGAACAAAACCCTGTTAGTCACTAAAAAGCCCATGGACAAAGGCTGCTGAAAACTTAGAACTTAATACTTTTTAAGCCCGAGCAATTTAATTGGTTGTATTAGGAATACACTAGAAATATTTTTAGATGCAAAGAATGTGATGATTCACACTAGGAAGCTCAGAGGCAGTGAATTACATTGTCAGTGGGCTTGACTGGAAGTCAAAGGCAGAAGGATTTCTTGGTTTAAATTAGAAGATCAGTCACAGAAATTAAAAATGTGTCTGAGAAGAAAGAATGCTATATTCTGGTATATTCTGGAACACCTTTTTTATTTTAAATGAAGAATGAACCATTTCTAGACATGTTTAAAATCAAAGAAGGTTTCTGAGTATCAGAGTGGTTTATTGAGCCAACCTTCAGAAAAATTCTACATGTATATAGACTGCTGTGAAT
>PVJC01002253.1:0-81459 GCA_004026665.1 Murina feae | reverse complement strand
TTGTTCATAATTTTTACTTTCCTTTTTCTTCATCCTCTTCTCAAAGGATACCTTTCAGCATTTCATATAATACTGGTTGGGTAGTGATGAACTCTTTTAGCTTTTTCTTGTCTGTGAAGCTCTTTATCCGACCTTTAATTCTGAATGATAGCTTTGCTGGGTAAAGTAGTTTTGGCTGTAGGTTCTTGCTATTCATCACATTAAATATTTCTTGCCACTCCCTTCTGGCCTGCAAAGTTTCTGTTGAGAAATCAGCTGACAGTCGTATGGGTGCTCCCTTGTAGGTAATGGACTGCTTTTCTCTTGCAGCTTTTAAGATTCTCTCCTTGTCTTTTGCTCTTGGCATTTTAATTATGATATGTCTTGGTGTGGTCCTCCTTTGGTTTCTTTTGTTTGGGGTTCTCTGCGCTTCCTGGACTTGGAAGTCTATTTCTTTCACCAGGTGGGGAAAGTTTTCTGTCATTATTTCTTCAAATAGGTTTTCAATGTCTTGCTCTTTCTCTTCTTCTGGCACCCCTATAATTCTGATGTTGGTATGCTTGAAGTTCTCCCAGAGACTCCTTACACTATCTTCATACTTTTTGATTTTTCGTTTGTTCGTTCGTTTGTTTTTTTTGTCTTGGCTTTTTTGGCTGGGTGGGTTTTGCTTCCCCATATTTCATATCTTTGACTTGATTCTTGCGATCCTCTCATCTGCTGTTGGATCTCTGTATAATATTCTTTATTTCAGTCAGTGTATGCTTGACTTCTAGTTGGTCCTTTATCATATCCTTGAGGGTCTCATTAGATTTATTGAGGGTCTCATTAAATTTATCGGCAGTCTCTAGAAAATTCTTGAAAAACCTAATAACCATGGTTTTGAACTCTATATCCTGTCGTTTTCTTTCCTCTATTTCTGTCATTTGTGACCTGTTTCTTTATCTCCGCATTTTGGCTGCTTCCTTTTTTGAGTTAGGCGATCACTGAGAGGAATTAACCTCTAAGTCACTTGGTTATGAGAGTCATCTGTGTCTACAGTGGGAGAACTTCTGTGCTGGAGACACCCTTATGGGGCAAGAGTTGTTTCAGTGGGGATTTTGTGCTCACTGCATCTGCCCCGAGTGTGTTCCCTGTGGATCTGAGTTTTATTTAGGATGGTCCCACTCTGGCCACTGGGTGAGGGCTGGCTCCTGTATCTTTAAGGACGTGTTGAGTTAGCCTTTGCCTTAGGCTACTCAGCCTTTTATATGCAAAAGCCTCTGGCTCAGCTTGGGAGGGGCAGGGCCTCGGGGAGTTTGCAGGGCAGGGTGGAGCAAGTAGCTATGGCTGCTTCTCAGCCCTGCGCTAAGAGACACTGGGTCTCTGTGTCCCGCGGTAATTGCTGCAAGCAACGCTGAGAGAAACCAGCTTTGGATTTCCTCCCAGTGCCAGTCAGTTCCCCTTCTCCGGGTGTGCGTGCGTCTGGGTCCTCAGAAACTTGCCTGGAACTGGAGTTCAGAGCTGCCGGGAGCTTGTGGTACGCTCTGGTTTGAAAAAGAACCGCGTCCTCCGGCGCCAGCCCTCTCCCCAAGCCCCGTGCGTGCGCCTCCGTACCTCTGTACTTTGCTTCCGCCACTCCTCTGAGTCTCAGACTCTTTCTAGTTGTAGAATTTTCACTCAGCCAGCCTTCCTGTGGGTGTGAATGGTGTCCGTGTTTTCTTTTCGTGGATATTCTGAAATAGTTGTTCACGGCTGCATTTATGGTGTTTACCTTATGCCGCCATCTTGGATTCTCCTCCAACATCCCAATTTAAAAAGCATAGCAGTCTGCCTATAAATTACACCTTTCCAAGTTAGTCGACATTAATATTTTCCCTGACTCTTCTAAAGCCAACCAAACAAAAACCATAAAAATAACAAAAGAAAACAAATTAGCAAGATGGCTTTAATTTTCCAAATTTCTAAGGTAGAAAATAAAGTTCATGGTTACTTCTGAATCTCATTGTCATTTCTCTAAAATTTTATGTAAATTATTTGATAGCAATTAGCAGATCACCATATGGGGGCATGGGATGTTTTAAACTCTACTGAGACAAATGAGGCAAGAGGCTCAAAATGTAGGAGAATGTTGGGAGGACATGGTGGTTTATCACCTCAATATTGGGAATGCACCATTCTCTTCTTTTTATTTTTTTAATTGAACTTTGCAAGGTCATTCATATCCATCATCGTATTTCTAATACTATTTTCCCTTGGATTGAGCCAAACTGATTCTGTTCATTAACCAGATGTTATAAAGCAAATGTGAAATTCAAGAGAAACAGAGTATTTTAATATAAAGCAATAACCTGAACTACATGTTTGTATCGAATAGATGCTAAAGGAGACCAAGACAAACATTTGTTTTCAGAATAGTTGCAAGTCATGTGTTTTTAATCTGAAATCCATAAGTAAACTAAAGGGATTTCATGAAATAAAGGGCAGAATTATACGTAAATATGTTTAAGTTTTCTCTGTGGGAACAGTGTCTAGAGTATTCACTAAATTCTCAAAGGAGTGAACAAAAAAAATCAGAACCACAAATTTATAATCAAATTGTAAAATTGCATTTCTTCTATCATCTATGTTGCAAAACAAATAGAACTCTTTTTACTTTTAAGATTTGATTTAATCTTTTAGGCCATGAGCTATATTGAAAGCTGTAATATGGTGCAGAAAATGGGAAATAAGGATGCCACTTACAGGTGATATCATGGGAATGATACATGCAGAGGAATGCCTCAGCTTTAATTATAAATAACTAGAGGCCTGTGCACAAAAATTTGTGCTCTTGGGACATCCCTCAGCCTGGCCTATGCCTTCTCTCAGTCTGGGACCTCTCGGGGGATTTCCACCTGCTGGCATGCCTGGCCAGCCTGGGTGAGGGGCAGAGGGTAGTTTCAGGCTGCCCACAGCCCCTTCAGGGTTCAGTTCCCTACTGGGTACCTGGCTGGAAGCAGGTATCTGGGATTTATTTAACTTCTATAATTGAAACTCTGTTGCCTTGGTCCCCTGCTCAAAGCCTGGATTGCCCCTGGCAAACCAAAGACCCAGCCCTGCAGGTATCTGGGGTTTGTTTTTCTTCTATAATTGAAACTTTGTAGCCTTGAGTAGAGCTCAGGGCCCACAGGGTCCTGGCTTTCTCCGTTGCCCAGGGCAACTCCAGCTCTGTGGCTGCTGCCATCTTATTTGAGTTAATTTGCATATTTGCTCCTGATTGGCTTGTGGGCATAACAGAGTGGGATTAATTTGCATATTACTCTTTTATTAGATTAGATTATAATTGTTGAATGCTTTTTCTAAGCTGATTCTAAAAATTCAAGAAAATTAACAGTCTAGAGTGTATTATTATTTTATGACTGTTATTCAAAACAGGAAGTTTGATAGCACCTACAAAATTTGCAAAGCAATCCTAAATCACAAAACCTGTGTGAATGTTTCATCATACTCTCTCATACTAAGTTTTTACATCTTGGGATCATGAATTTGCTAGAGTTTTCTGTTTTGTTTTGGCTTTCAGCTTGTTGTTATGTTTTGTTTTTAACAGATCATTTTTAGTGAACTTTCTTTTATCTTGTTGTTGAAGAAATAACTACCTAATTATATCCATGACCTGCGGGGACATTTAACTTTTTCTTACATGATGAAACCCTGGAATCCTTGCTTTATTTGAACTGGTTGGTTCCTAGGTCTGCTATAAAACAGACAACCTGGAAATATAAATACATACCTTTAATGCATGTCTTCTTATTTTCTTACTCTTTCTAGGATTCCTTCCACTGGAAGCTCAACTATTATTTTTTAAAAGTCACATTTTCTGAATCATTGAATTCCTAAAATTACATTTATCTTGTTCTTATTTGATTGCCAATGGTTGTGAATTCTGGATTAATAATACTATTTTTGAAAATATTTTTATGGTCATTCAATTCTGAAGATATATATTTTACTTTGTAGGAAATTTGATTTTATTCTTCCCAGTATTCCAATTCTTCAATGTGGGCATTTTCTATTAATTCATCTTGCCTTATATTCAGTTGGCATTTTTCCTTTGTGAAGATTTTGGTCTTACTTTAGCACAGATAAATTTAAAATTTTTACATCAACTTTCAGAAGTGAGTTTGTCTATATTTTCTCTTCTTGACTTTGTCCAACTTTGCTTTCAAAGTATTTCTTGATTTACAAAATGAATGTGAGAAAAGTTGACTTTTCTTTCTTTTCCTATTCTTTGAAACAGTTACCAAATTTGGGGGATTTGCTAAAATTTATATAGCCTGTCAAATAGCCTGATGACTTTTGTGTCTGTGTGGGTGAGGGGAACACACAGAATTTTGATACCATTCCAATTTTGTAGAATGTTTTCTCTCTCTTGTAGGGGACAAGTTGGTCTTCTTTTAAGAATTTCCTTTTAATTTAATCTTTCATATTTAAAAGTATATATATATATATATATGTATATGAATATACATATATATTTACAGAATCAATCAAGACATTTGAAAATAATTAATTATAGATGTTACCTTTTTTCTATTGAGTTATTTATCATTTTTATTTAATTGTATTGTTTTAAATAATAATTTTATTAAAGAATAGCATACATACAGAAAACTGTAAAAAATATTGTCTAATCCAATGAATTTTTAACAAATCAATGCACCTGTGAATCTATTACTGAATTCAGGAAAGAGAATATTATTAGACTCATCTTTGAGACATCTCTCTGTTGCTATACCCTTAATTTACAGCACAGTTATATTTTACTAGTGGCCCAGTGCATGAATTCATGCACTGGTGGGGTTCCTTGGCCTGGCCAGTGATTGGGCCAATTAGGCCATCTCACCCAATCCTGATAGCGGTGATCAGAGTGGCTGGGGGAGGGACTGCAGGAGGTTGGCCAGCTGCGGAAAGTTTGTTGAGCACCTGGTCCCTGATGGTCAGTGCACATCATAATGACCAGTCATTTGGTTGCTTAGGCTTTTATATATATAGATGATTTTTTGCAGGTATATATTTTTAAATATTGTGGGTATTTTTACTAGCAGTTTTTAGACATTATTAATTTCTGTGAAAAAACTGTTATGTACATTAATATTGTTTATAGTGTAACTTTTTATTTTATGAATTTGAGCTCTTACCATTATTGTCTTCCTAATATTTTATATGGATTGATTTGCTGTTCTTTTATAATCTCTTGAGACAGAAATTGTTATAATTGATTTCCAGTATTTTTCTCAATAATGTATACATTCAAGTTAATAATATTCCTTTAAGGAGAATTATCTGTATCTTTGCTACAATGTATTTGCAATATGATTCAAGTTCAAAATATTTTCTCACCCCTATTTTTATTTGTTCTGTGATCCATTCATTATTTAGGTATGAGTTATTCCCAAGCATTTGGGATTTTTTTTCTACTTCTCTCTCCTTCTGCCTCCTTGCCAAATTCCTTCCTCCCTTCTCCTTCACCTCCTTCTCTTCCTTCTTCTTCGTTTTACTGACTTACACCTTAATTCAACTCTACACTGAGACAATACTCTAAATATTTTCAATGGTTTTATATTTGTTGAGAATTATTTTACAAGCCAAAATAAGTCTAATTTAAAAAATGCATATCCATTTTTTAAAATACATAGTTTGTTATTGAATTCTGCTAACAACCTAAATGAGCAGATTCTTCCATAGCCAGAGATTAATGACTCTGTGATGGTTAATTTTATATGTCAACTTAACTGGGTTAGGGGTGCCAAGACAGCTGGTAAATTATTGTTTCTGGGTGTCTATGAGGGAAGAAATTAGAATGGGAAGCAGTAGACCCCAGTAAGATTGCCTTCACCCATGGAAGGTGGACATCATCCAATCTGTTGAGGGCCCTAAGCAGACAAAAAGATGGGAGAAGGGTGAATTTGCTCCCTTTCTGCTTGAGCTGCAGCATCATCCATCTTCTCCTGACCTAGGACTGCAGCACTCCTGGTTCATGGGTGTTCAGACCTAGAGTGGGAATTACATGAAAAACCCTCCACTTCTCAGGCTTTCAGACTCAGATGGAGTGATAGCACTGGCTTTCCCCATTTTCTGCTTTGCAGATGGCATTCTGGGACTTGCCACCCTCCATAATCATGTGAGCCAATTTCTATAATAAATCTTCTATCTATCTATCTATCTATCTATCTATCTATCTATCTATCTATCTATCTATCTATATCTATCTGTCTATCTATCTATATCTATCTATCTATCTATCTATCTATCTATCTATCTATCTATCTACCTACCTACCTACCTATCATCTATTTATCTATCATCTATCTTTCTGTCTATCTATCTCCTTGTTTGTCTAATTGATTCTGTTTCTCTGGCAAACCATAACACAAGGCACTTTTATTGGAAAGAAAATGCCTATCAACACAGAAACCCATATTCAGTGAAATAATGTTTCCAAACAAACACTAAGATTTTCTCTCTCTCTCTCATCAATCTTGATGAGGTGAGAATGAAGCCCAGCCAACATCTTAATAGCAGCCTGATGGGAACCTAGAGCAGAAAATTCAGGGAAGCCATTCCTAAATTCTTGATCCATGAAAACTGTGAGATAAATTTGTGTTGTTTTAAACTGCTGCTTTTATTCAGTAACAGAAAAGCGATATAAACTGCATGACATGAAATGTACTTCTTTATTTCTGGTAATGGTTTTGACCTTAATGTCAACTGGATTTATGTTAATATAGGTAAATCATCTCCTTATTGTTGTTCTTAGTATCTGTTGCATGATATACCATTGAAGATTCTTTTACTTTCAACCTCTGCGCCTTATATTTTAAGTATATCTTTTCTAAGAAATATGTAGTTTGTTTTTTGTGACTGTTTTGTTGCTACTATTTTATTCAGTAAGACAATTTCATCTTTATTTAGAGTATTGAGTCTGTTTACAGGCACATACTATTCTATTTTAAACCTTTCTAAACTATTTTATGTTCACTTTTTTCCTATTTTGGCCTTCTTTAATATGAAGCTTTTTTCAATTATTATCTACTAGGGGCCCAGTGCACAAAAATTGGTGCACTGGGTGGGGGGGGGGAGGGGTCCCTCAGCCCTGCCTGTGACCTCTCACAGATTGGGACCCCTCTGAGGATGTCCACCTGCTGATGTGCCTGGCCAGCCTGGGTGAGGGGCCAATGTCTGTTTGCCGGCTGGCCAAGCTCCCCAGTGGAGACCCTTACACCAGGGGGTGTGGCAAGCCTGGGTGAGGGTCTAAGGGCATTTTTCAGGCTGGCCACAGCTCCCACTGACCCTCTGGACCATCAGCCTGGGAAGCGATAGGGTGGCGCTGGCCACCCCATGGCCTCCCAGGAGGGGGCCTCAGACCGGCCCCCCCCAGACCCCCGCCTGGGAAGCGGATGGGGTGGCACCTGCCACCCCACACCCCACGGCCTCCCAGGAGGGGGTCCCGCCACCCGAGGCCCCTGCCTGGGAAGCAGATGGGGTGGCACTGGCCACCCCACACCCCATTGCCTCCCAGGAGGGGGCCTTGGCAGCTGGCTGGCTGGTCGCCCCCTGAGGCCCCCACCTGGGAAGCTGATGGGGTGGCGCCAGCCACCCCACACCCCACGGCCTCCCAGGAGGGGGTCCTGCCGCCAGAGGCCCCCGCCTGGGAAGCGGATAGGGTGGCGCTGGCCGCCCCATACCCCACGGCCTCCGAATCGGCTGGCTGGTCCCGCCTCCCAAGGCTTCCGCCTGGGAAGGCATTGAGGGCTCAGGGCGCTGGATGCCTTCCCAGGACAGAGGCTCCCATGATGGCAGAGGCTGCAGCCCAAGAGAAGCTGAACACCGAGGCTGCAGCCTCCGCCATCTTGGCTAGGTTAATTTGCATACAGCAGCTCTGATTGGCTGGTGGGCGTGGCTTACCCCATCCCGGAGAAACGGTTAATTTCAATATTACGCTTTTATTCGTTAAGATTCTGTTGTTATGTATACATTTTTACTCTTCTTTCATTGGCTTCATAGATATTAAAACATTCATTCTTGAAAAATTATACTTTAACACAAATTAGTACTCAATCAAAGACAATTCCATTTATCATTCTCCTGCTCTTTCTGTCATTGTCACACATTTTAATTTTACATGCAGTTTAAAATACACTAGACATTATTAGCATTTTGTACGGTCAATTTTCATTTTAGATTTACTCACATAATATAATCTTTTCAATCACTATTTATTTTCTCCTCTGTTTTTTCTGTGTGAAATAATTTCCTTTTGCCTGAAATGCTTTACTTATTTTTTTCTTTTAGAATAAAATTGATGAAGAAAAGCTGAGAGTATTTTTGTTTGCCTAGAAATATTGTTGTTTTACTGAATATGGGTTTTTTGGTTGAAAAATATTTTCTTGCACTTTAATTGTCTTCTGGCTTCTTTGTGTGTTGAGAGTCAGCTCTTAGTTTTAGTGTTGATTCTTCAAAGGTAATAGGTATCGTTTTCTTTTCTTCTATTGAAGAATGTTTCTCTATTTTGAA
The DNA here is from genome assembly GCA_004026665.1 of Murina feae. Classification (NCBI taxonomy): domain Eukaryota; kingdom Metazoa; phylum Chordata; class Mammalia; order Chiroptera; family Vespertilionidae; genus Murina; species Murina feae. The sequence continues at coordinate 72,948 of PVJC01002253.1, read as the reverse complement.
TTTTAAACAGTGTTAAACCATTATTATTTACTTTCTGTTTATTGTGCTTGGGCTGCAGCATGTTTTAAATTTATGGTTGGCACATTACATCAGTTGTGGGGAATCAGTGCCATCCTCTTACTAAATGTCAGTTTTGCCATTTTTCTCCTCTGCTTTCTCTGAGACTCCAATTACATATTTGTTAGATGTGTTCACCATGTATCATAAGTCTTTCACACTCATTTATGTCTCTTCCATCTTTTTTTGCTTTCCATGCCAACTCTGGATGTTTTCAGTCCACTTATTCATTCTTCTGCAGGTAGAATCATTTATTAAGTTCTTACTTTCAGTTATTTTACTTTTCATTTCTGCAGTTTCCTATGGATCTTTTTAAAAGTATATTTTTATTGGTTTTAGAGAGGAAGGGATAGGGAGACAGAGACAGAAAGAGAGAGAGAGAGAGAGAGAGAGAGAGAGAGAGAGAGAGAGAGAGAGGATGATGAGAGGGAATCATTGATTGGCTGCCTCCTGCATGCCCCTTATCAGGGAGTGAGCCCACAACCTGGGCATGTGCCCTTACTGGGAATATAACCATGACTTCCTACTACATAGGTTGATGCCCAACCACTGGACCACACCAGCAAGGCTGGATCTTTTTATATAGAGTCTGATTCTCAGTGAATTTCTTCATGTTATCGTCTATTTTCTTGAAATAATGGTAGTTATTGTGATTAAAGTCTAATAACCACAAAGTCTTTATCACTTGAATTTCTATTTGTGTTCATTCTCTTCCCCCTATAGCATTTATTTATTCCTGCATCCATTTATTCACTCATTTCTCCACCCATGTATGTATGCATGCATAGATGTATCTGTATATATTCACTTAGTGTGCCTGGCAATTTGTGATTAAATGCTTGATACTGAATATAATAATTGTAGAGTCCATGGATTATTTCTTTTTCTTCCCCTAAAGAGAATCCACTCTATTATCTGGCAGGTATCAAGCAGATGCATAGATTATCTGAGCCCAGTCAAGAACTGGGAAGTTTGTATGCAACTGCCAATGTTCACATTTTATTTCTAAGCTGAGGGTATAATCCTCTAGGTGTTTCAAATGTGAACATAAAATATTTGTTTACTAGAATTCTTTTTGATGGATCACGAATTTTAATTTTTGTGTCTAGTACTGTGTGGCTGCCAAAAAGTCCACTATGTTTTTTAGCCACTTTATGTATGACTTCTCAACATCTTGCCCCATGCAGCTTAGAAGCAAATGCCTCAGCATAAAATTTTTTGCCGAACATCGGGCTAATTTCTGTGTGCCCTCTTGTCTGTGAGAAAGCCTGGCTACCTTGATATCTCTGGATTCCATTTAAAAAAAAATAATTTCTCTCTCTCTCTCTCTCTCTCTCTCTCTCTCTCTCTCTCTCTCTCTCTCCCCATCATTGAAAAAGCAACATTGATCAGCTACCTCCTGCACACCCCCAGTACATACCCTTGACCGGAATCAAACCCGGGACCATTGAGTCCACAGGCCAACGCTCTATCCTCTGAGCCAAACCAGTCATGGCTGGATTCCATTTTTTGTCTCCTTGTCCTAAAGTCCTTGATAACATTTTTAATGGTTTCTTGCCCCTTAGAAGCTGTCTGTTACTCTGTTTATCAGCCATGGCACAGAAATTGGTAAATGCCCTAAAGGGAAAAGCAATGTACAGAAAGTCAGGCTCAACTCCAAGAGCTTTCTTTCTCTCCAGGGTCTGGCCTCTCATGTCCTGGCTCCTTCAACAGCTCCTCTACACTTACAGAAAGATTCATTTCTGTATTTCATACCACTTCCCTGACAGCTTCCGTTGGGAGAATTCATATGCTACACACTATACTATCACTGCTGGAAGTAAAAATCACCTACAAATACATTTTTACTTTCAACAGCTATTTCTAGTTCTCAGAATTCTTCAGTTTTATCATAGTCTGCTCTGTATTTGGGTAGACAAGATCATCTTAATCTTGCTGAAGGTACTAATATGAATTTTAAGCCTCTTCTGCTTCTTGTATTTGTTCCGTCTTATATTGACTGTCCTCTGTATTTATCATTATCTTTCAACTTCATGATTCAAATATTTATTTGGGGTTCATCATTTCTGTATCTTTTTATGGATAACTAGTGAGGTTTGTTTGAACAGTTGTGTTTGTCTATTTGCCTGAAGTACTTCACTGAACGGAAAGGTTGCTGTGGTCTCTGGATAAGTGGACAGTCTGATCCGTTGGGGAATTGTATGGTGGTTGAGTACGGAATAGGAAGGTTTTCTTAGGGCTCCTGTAATCAGAGGTATTTCTCTGTGCGTAAAGTGACTTAATACGTTTTGTTCTGATTAAAGGTCCTTTTGAAGGTTTGGGTCACTTTCCTCTCAACAGCTCCATTACCCACACAGTGGATCCTTCCTGGGAAAATAACTTACTCCTCATGGAGAGCATTCTGCTTAAATCGCCAGCGAGGAGCAAATTCTCCAGGCGGAGGCGAGGATTGTCTCCCCAGGTGTGTAGCACCGCCTATTAGAAAAACCTGCGGTCCTTCCCCAGGGAACTATCGTGAGCAGTTTCCATCAGTCCTCAGCGTATAGATGCTCATTTTCATTTGGATGCTTCTTGGGGTTCCACCTGGCAGAACCATCTCTCAGGTATATAATCTCCTTAGTTGTTGTTTTCCGATCCATTTAAACCCATCTGCCTTTATTCTCCCAAGCTACATCAGTGAGTTAAATTCAGTTTGGTCTGACAAGTTGCACTCTTTGTTTTCCGGTTACTTCTAATGTTAAGAATCTATCATTGGTGGCATCTAGATATAAATTAGGGAAAAGAAAATATTATGCATTTTCAATTTTGGCTTTTAAATAATGTGTTATATGTTTGACAGTAAATTTGTGACCGTATGTTTCCGCTGCATTATGATGCAACCTGGCAAGTATATCATCAAGGATAAGAGGGATTTACAGTAAACCTGGATTTCAGTCCTGACTGAATCTTTCTTACTATATGGCTGTGGCTGTACCTCTTCTCTTCTTTGAGTCTTCACCTCTGTGTGTCTGTGAAATATGTACAGCCCCACATTCCTCCTTCCTGTGGGGCTAGTTTGAGGATTTTGCTTAAAACTTCTGAACATAGTATCTGGCAAATCATAAGTGCTCCACAAATGTTATAGTTCAGCACTCATATTGGAATGTTATTTCAGCAGATGACCTTGCTTCTGATCTTATTAAATTGAATTACTTCAAATTGTTCCTCTCTACTGCAAAATGTCTCCTAATTCTTATAACTACCAACCATCTCATGAAAAAAGTTCCTCTTTCTTTCTAAACTATTCCTTTTGTTTTCTAATTTTCATTTCTCTTTTTCTTTTCTTTTCTTTCTTTCTTTTTTTTCCCTGATTTATTCTACAAATGTTAAATTTATTTCTTATGCAGTGGTTCTGAACAAGTTACTCTGAGATGTGCCTCTGATGTGCAGATTATTTTTAGCTAAAGGCAACTGAGACCCTGAGAGCTCAAAAAAAAAAAAAAAATTCTGACATCCCTCCATACCCATCCCCACCAACTACCTAGAAGAATTTAAATTAGAGACCTTGCTCATGAGAGTTAAACCAAAAATAACTTTTCACGACCTATCTACAGGGCAGGGAAAACTTCTAATTATTGACTCTCTGCTCTTTTAAAAATATATATCTTTTTTATTGATTTCCAAGAGAGGAAGAGAGAGGGAAAGAGAGACAGAAACATCAATGCTGAGAAAGAATCATTGATTGGCTGCCTCCTACATGCCCCCTATGGGGACCAAGCAGACTAGGCGACTCTGCTGTTTTTATTGTTGCACTAATGACCTTCCTCCACCCCGGAAGCCTAAGGTGCTCTATCCCATCCTTAGCTCAGAAAGTTACATGTATTGTCCCTTTCTGTCTGTTACCGTCTCTGGTATGTGGGGTTTCTGAATCTCTCGCTTAGGTACATAATTAAGTTTGGTTACAATCTCTTACTTATCTGTCTCATGTCTCTTTGATTATTAGACCAGCCATTGGAACCATGAAAAGTAGATAACAATTACTTCCTCCTCCACACTTATTATAATGCCAAGTAGGAAAACTGCATTGCTGTATAGAGCAGATTCTCCCAGTTGGAACTTAGAGATAACCAACAAGAAATAGGGATGTTGTCCTATTTTGATATGTTCTATTAAGAAAATAAACAGCATGTGGTGACTCATGGACAGACTGCTTCAATGAGTGTTATTTGAAAAGATCTTTTAAAGAAAAAAAAAATTGAAATGAGACCTGACACCTGAAGATTATCTAGGCTGAGAGCAGAATGCAAATATGTCCTGAGTCTCATACTGACTTGGGGGATATAGGGGCATGAATGACACTTCAAATAAGGGGAAATGGCATGAGGCAAGGCTGCAGGTGAGAGGGGACCAACCCATGTTTTATAGGCATGATTCCTTCTATCAGTTACTATCTTTTTTCCTACTAATGTTTTCAATTTCTGTCTTTCCACTGGACATTTCACTTCATTTTATACTTATACTGAAGTCTTTCATTCCAATTCAGTAATTAAAGTCCTTCATTCTGCTACTTCTTTAAACTACTACCCTAGATCTCCTATTCCCTTTAAGGCCAAACTCTTCAAAAGAAATTAACAGCTATTAACTTCTTTCCACTTACTGCTTAACCTGGAGAGTCTGAGCACATAACCTTCATTGATCTACTGAAAGAGCTTTCTCAAAATGACCACCCACTTGCTAAATCCAGTGAGATTTCCTTGATTGGTTTTCCTCCTACATTTTAACCTTTGGCCCCACTGTGGTTTCTCTGCCACATCACAATTCTAGTTCCCTTCGCGTTCTAGGCTGTCCCATCTCCTTCCAATGAGTTTCTTGCTCTTATTCCGTAAGTATAGAAATTTCCCCAAGCCTCCTTCTTCCTGATTACTCCTCTCCTATATCCTTAATTATCTGTATTCTCTAATCTTTTGGCTGGATATCCACAAATCTGAATCTTTAGTCCTGATAACTTTCTTGCATAGTCATATTTCATTTCTAAGAACTTGCTGGCTAGCTCTACCTGGATGTCATTTAGGCACTGTCAAATAAATACACCAAAAGATAGATCATTATCTCTTCTTTAAGACTCTATCTGGGTTCTCTATTTACACTAATGTGATTTTACCATTTGAAGATATGTAACTACCCTTTGTTCTTCCTCCTCTTCACTCCTCACACTTAGCTTATCAGCTTTCCTTATATGTTTTGAGGGGAGAAAAATATAGAATTGCCTTTTATATCTTCCCACCAAGTCCCCAAGGGTTCCCATCCTGTGCTCACTTTTTCTTTTTGTACCTGTTACAGCCTCTTCGAAGGCTTATATTAAGGTGACCAGATTTTAACATTGGTAAAGCGGGACACCACTGACCAGGATGTTATTATTATTATTTATTACTTAAAATATTACAAAGAGTAGTACATATGTCTCTTTCCAAAAATCGGGACTTTTTTAAAACGCCGCGGGACGTGGGACAAATTGTTAAAAATCGTGACTGTCCCGCCAAAAGCAGGACATCTGATCACCTTGCTTATATATTCTCACCTTACATATTATCTTCTCTGAATCTTCCTTCTCTACCAGATCATTCCCATTAAAATACAAAAAGGCTTTTTACCTCCTCCATCTAAACGAAGGCAATAATAAATGACAAAACATCAACAGAAACAAAATAAATCCTTCCCCTAAACCTATATCCATCTTCTGCATCTTCCCTGTTTCTCAAACTACATTTAAAGCTGAACTTCTAGAAGTAGTTCTTTCTATAAAAATGTCTCTAATTCTTCAGTTCCATTCATCCCTAATCTTGCTAAAGTCTGGATTTGCCCAATGCATTTGCCTGTGTTTTTTCCTCTGTAGCATTAATTCTCTTCTTTTTGCTTCTGGGTACTCATTTGACTTCTTGTTTTTCCTATTATCACTTTAACTGGTGCCCTTTAGACTTGAGTAGTTATTGCTATTATTTTTTAATAATTTAGAAGTTTAACATTCAACCATGCACCAACTAAAAACTAATACTTTCATCAAAGATTAACACACATTTTCTGACTCTATAATGAAGTTCCCCCCACATAGCAGATATTTGAATAAGTCTTTTCTGAATTAATATTTAGCCAGGGCAACAGAGTGATGGTTAAACATGGGGTCTTGGGGAACTCATCAACCTTGTGGTAGAATGGAAGAGTTATGTATAGCAGGTGTAGTACATGAAATGCACTACATGGATGATTTCAAAATATAAACAAAGGTATGAATAAGAATAAATTCTTAATGTTCCCTACACAGTATGCTGGAATTCAATACTCAGCAGTTTTATTGTGCCTATTTTTCTCCTTATGATAGCTTCTCATCCTGTTTTATTAGCTCATGCATTGAAAATATTTCTGAGCTCCTTATATGATAAGAGCTTCAAAGAAAATAATCTAGCTCTGTTAGACATAAACTTGGCAGAAGTTCATTTTCAATTCCACTCTACCTAAGCCTTTCCAGCTTAGAATTTAGAAATTTTGTGAGTGCTAAACTAAGTTTCTTTTTGACTTGCTATAATTATTCTATCTCCCCATTAATTTCTGGTTTGTAATGTCCAATTTAATGATACAAATTTTTTCCATTGTGTTCCAACTTGAAAGTACATAATTGAAGCAGCCAATGGGGATAGAATTGGCAGAATTATTATTTAAGGTCTCATGTTGACAAACAACCATTTGATTCTTCCAAATCTCCCATTTTTCATTATTTATCCCTTTTTTATCCCAATAAAATTATTTGATTTATTACTTCTGGACAGAAGATAAATTATTTTGCCTGATGTACCTTTAAATCAAAGTCAAATAAGAAAAACAGATTTAATATTTTATTCTAGACTTACTTATCTTCATAACCTTTGGGTTATCCCTGTCAAGAGTGATATGTCAATGATATTTTTGTACAGTATTTATTCCCTATAATATCCTATTTTTGAAAAATTTGCAGAGTGTGACAGATAGTGCTGAAAAGAACATCTAATGAATAAGACTGATTCAATCTTCCAGTTGCTATTTCCATCATTTTCATTAATACATCCTTTATTATAGTATCCATCTGCTTCCTTACTAGTAAATGTGGGACAAAAATCTCACCTTCTTTACCTGGCATCCAATGCTTTCTAAAATCCAATGCCAGTAGTGAATATTTATTTGCTTTTCTACACAACATCCTTCCTCCTCCCCTCTCCCCCTATAATAGTAAAAAGAATGCCCTTTGGGAAACTAATTTTCTTAACATTCAGCTGATGTACCTTTTATTGTCATGGTTGACTCTGACACCAGTGACTAGGTATATTCAGGAAGGGCTGAGTAAAGGACCCAGTCAGAGCTTATCAAAGCCAATTATGAAACTTTAAAAAGAGATCGCTCTCTTCCTCCTTGAACTTGGGATTGTGAATATATAAACTTGGAGCTCTTTAATTCACGTTGTCCTCTTACTTTCATGAGAAAAAGAAAGTACATCTGAGAATGGAACCAACAGAGAAGAAAACAGATCATAGAGATGGATAGAAATAAGGTGTGGTTTTGATGACATTAATTGCTTGATGAAACCATGCTTGAAAGTGGAAGCCTTTGAATTTTTTATTTATATGAGCTAATAAATTAACTTTACTTGTTATATATAATATATACACGCATAATAAATAACTTTATTTCTATTTCTTGCTCTCATTGTATTATGCTAGTTTGTTCTGAATTCTTAATCACTTGCTACTAAAAGTACTTAACTATCACATGTTCAAACATTCATATCTGAGCACTCTACATTTAGCATTCACGCGTACATGGTGTCCTGGCATGGACACCATGCCTCAGAAGGCCTTGACAGTCTTGTTGAGATTGACATTTGGATTTTACGTGTGGCTAATCATTGAATCTAGCTGACCTCCCACTATTTATAGCTTCCTCCTGCCATAATTGATTGTATTTCATAAGAAATGTGAGGTGCTTGGGGGCATTATTGAGTGTGCCAAGGTTTCAGGAGATACCCACCACAGGTGTCAGGGGTTTTCTCTACAGAGATTTAGTGAGTTCTTTGAGTACTTTAAGGTTTCTGACTTTTAGGGATTTGTATAATGTTATGACGTGTTAATGCTGCTCTCCCCTCTCAGTCCCATCTATCCATCTCCTGCATTCTGTTTGTTTTCATCTAAAGTTCAAGAAGTTTCTCCCATTGTTTTAGGCTTTCTGTTGGTTTGTTTTTAATAATTTGGAGGATGGGGCTTTAGAATCATGCTGTTTCATGTGGTTTATATTTGAAGAAGGGCATGGCCCTAGTGTAGGCTTACACAGGTGTGCATATTTGTGTTTCTTTAGAGCACATATGGACAAATAAAAGAACTTTTTATGTAGAGGGAAATCTTCACTCTGACCATTTCAGTGGTGGTGGGTGGAGACAGATTCCTGGGAAAGCTTTACTGGGAAATTTCAAGTTCAAGTCAAGCTCATGCATATCAATTGAATTCCTGGCATGTGTCATGGGCAATGAAAGAATCAGTGTGATTTATATACCTAAGACGTAGTCACACTCCACAAAGACCAAATGCGCAGGGCTCTCCGCGATGCCATGCACCATGTGATTCCTTTTAGTTAGGGAATTATTTTTATGTATTTTCCCAAGGGGTTGACAAATTTCTTAGTACATGTAGCTTGAGGGATAGCAGTGTGGAATTAAAATTTAGTTTTTAATCTCATCTCTTTTGGTTTTTAGCCATTACTTAACCTCAGTGATTCTATTTTCTTATGTTTAAAATAATAGTAGACATAACCAGTATCATGAAATAAAGTTGTAGTAATTGCATGAAATGCTGAAATTAAAAGGACTAATAAAGTACCTGGCACTTAGTAGGGGAAATGCATTGATCTCACCTTTTCTCTCTCTCTCTGACAGTCATGTTATAAACACTAAACAGGCTCAGCTGGTATGGTTCAGTGATTGACCTATGAACCAGGAGGTCATGGTTTGATTTTTGGTCAGGGCACATGTCTGAGTTGTGGGCTCAGTCCCCAGCATGTGGCATGCAGGAGGCAGCCAATCAATGATTCTCTCGTCATTGATGTTTCTCTCTCTCTCTCTCCCTCTCCCTTCCTCTCAAAATCAATAAAAATATTATTTTTAAAAACCCACTAAACTGTCAAAATGATGCAATATAGCAAAGACACTTGATGGAGTATAATATTTTCCACTTTTACCCAACATAGAAACAATTTTAATTCCAAATATCACATATATTTAAATCATTTACTATATTTAACTAACCTTTGTACCTGCTACTTCTTTATCATTCTGCTCAGTGGGATTTCCTCAATCCTTTGTTTTACCTGGGTGGATGCTATCTGTTTTGATTCAATACTTTTTCTGTCTTTATTGGCAAAATGTCATGCATGGTACCATTTGTAGATGAGAACTTAATTACCTCAAAAACTGTATATTTATTTTAGTTACTCCCTGTGAGCTCCCATAACACATTTTTCATAGCTCTAATGCATTCTGCACACTGTGTTTCTTAAAAAAACAATAATTGGTATTTCTAAATAAATCACATAAAGCCACTATAAAAATAAGATGTGGAGAACACAAGAACATAAATATGTGTGTAAAAATTGGAAATATACATGAATAAATATGACTCACTAAATAAATTGTGGCTCATTCAGGCAGTGTGATGGGAAAGACCCTCACAGCAGGGACTTGCTTCCTTTATTGATGCCAGAGCCCTGAAAGCTGCCGAGTTCAAGCCTTTGGAAGGCACTCAATAAATATTTTTGTGATTTTTAATTTTAATGAATTAAATATATATCTTCTGACCTGGGATAATGTCCACAAAAAGTGAGAACTATGAGCTGCATGAAAACAAGGCAAGAACAAATGTTTGTACATACTTATACTAGGAGACTGGAAGGTAGGGAAGTGTGCATAACAGAATGTTAAATTGGTTGGATGGGAGTGGGGTGGAAATAGAGATGGTAGGAAGGGGATTTTAAAAAAGCACACAAAGCTCACATTTTATGCTAAATAAAAATGGAAAATGTAAATCCATTTTTACTTATTTTTACATATGAAAACATTAAGTGTTCATATGAAAAAGGATAAAAGATGAAAAGCAAACTACTAATTTTATTTGGTTAAAAGACTATAAGTAACCTTTGTCTAGAATTTATTTAATCCTATCTAATAAAAGAGTAATATTTAAATTAATCGTCACTCTGTGACAAAGATGGCCATCCCCATGACTACAAGATGGTGGTGCCCATAGCCACAAGATGGCGGCACCCATAACTACAAGGTGGCCGCCCCCATGGCCACAAGATGGCCACCTCATGGCTACAAGATGGTGGCGCCCATAGCCACAAAATGGCAGCACCCATAGCTACAAGGTGGCCGCCCCCATGGACACAAATGGTTTCTCCCATAGCCACAAGATAGCGGCACCCAGTCCGGCTCATCCCTGCCACTGAAGTGGTCAGCCTGTTAGCCAGGCAGGTGGCGAGGGAGGCAGGGGACCTGAGGGGTGGAACCGGCTATCAGAGGGTACTTGGGGTCCCCTGCCCAGGCCAGAGGCCTTCGTCAGAGTCCTCAGGCATGGGCAAGGGTGGAGCCGGTGATTAGAGGGGTATGAGGGTGCCCTACCCAGACATAAGGCTGGGCCAGAGGCCTCAGGCCTAGGCAGGGGCAAGGCCAGAGATTGTAGGGGCTTGGGCTCTGCAGAGCCAGCGATCAGAGGGGCAGGGACAGAGCCTGTGATCACAGGGGTCTGGGTACCAGTGGAGCCGGCAAAGCAGTGGTCTGGGGGTCCCCTGCCCAGGCCTGAAGGCTTGGCCAGAGGCTGCCAGTGGGGCAAGGGCAGAGCCGGCAATGGCAGGGGCAGGATCAGAGCCGGTGATCGCAGAGGCCTGGGCTCTGTGAAGCTAGTGATCAGAGGGGCTTGGGGATCTTCTGCCCAGGCCTGCACATCAGCCAGAGGTTACAGGCCTGAGCAGGGGTGGAGCTGGTGATTGGAGTGAACGACAGAGGAAACACCTTTTCTTACTACTCATTGGCTAAGCTCCCTATATGCCACTGGTCATATTTTTAGTAACTTGGGCAATAAGAATCCAAAAAGGCGATCTAGGGTTTTTCCACCACACTCTTGGAGAAAAAAAATGAAGGTCCAGTGCTGGAGGGCTAAGAAATGTCATGTCCTGCCTAGCTGGTTTGGCTCAGTGCATAATGCCTCAGCCTGCTGACCGCAGGGTGTGGGTTCAATTATGACCAAGAGCATGTACCTAGGTTGCAGGCTCCTCCCAGGCTGGGGCCTAGGTCAGGGCATATGCAGAAGGCAACCAATAAATATGTTCCTCTCACTTTGATGTTTCTCTCTGTTTTTTCCTTCTCTTCCACGTTCTCTAAAAATCAATGGAAACATATCCTCAGGTGAGAATAAAAAAAAAAGAAAGAAATGTCACAACCTATGAAAGACACATCTTGAAAATGCCTAAAGAAAGTTGTCATTTCTTCATGGTGAAGGGACTGGAGTCCATGTTGATGAAAACATCTTGATAGCTGTGGTGACTGGCAGTGGATGCAGCAGCAGGGTGATGGGGCTGGTGGCTTCCCCTGATTAGCCTGATCGCCTCCCACAAAGGGAGGCCAGACTGGGGCTGAGGCCCGCTCCTCAAGAGGAGCAGGGAGCAGTCCTAAGCCATCAGTGGGACACCCCCTGAGGGCTCCCAAATGTGAGAGGCGGCAGAATGGGCTGAGAAACCCCCCTCCCAGTGCACGAATTTTGTGCACCGGGTGCCTAGTTTATAATAATGTGCATCCTTTGTAAAGATTATAAAGTATAGAGAATACATAAAGATACATACACCTCACCCTTCAGTTATAACCAAGACTAACATTGCTCATTTCCTTCCAGATGCTTGCTTTCTTCTCTTTCCCTTCCTTCTCTTTTTTTCTCTCTTTTCCCTTCCTGTCTATCCTCTTTTCCCCCTTCTAACTACGTATCTATCTAGTAGAACTGGGATCACACTGAGCTTTGTATTTCTATATTGGTATTATAAGGTGAGTGCCTGATTTGTCTTTATGTTTCATGCTTCTAGGATAGTAACTGTACACAGTGCTCAATATTTATTTTTCTGAATACACAAATAAGTTGGCATGTTTTTCTGCCCTGAATGTTAACTATGTCAAACATGAGATCAGTTGTGGAATTTGTAAATTAGGACTGTGTTTACATGTCTGTCAAAGAGCAGTGCTTTGGATGAAAGTAATATTCTTCTGCTTTGGTTAAAGCTCTGCATGTTCTTAATAAAAAACACCTTTTCTATTCCTTCATTTATGATTTAATTTTACATGTCCTAATATTTCACCAGGAAGCCCTGGTTCGTAACAAGTGTTCTGTTGTCTATAAGCAATACACTTAGTCTGTCAAAATAGCAATATATCGTTTCCTTCTCTGTAGATAAATAAGTTTCTGATTTTTGAATCTGTATGTTTATGCTGTCAACATGAGCTCATATCTTGTCTTTTGTCTGTGTATATAAGTACGTGTATAATATTAGTTTCCTCATCTTTACCGAGTGGCAAGTGGCAGCTATTATTTGCCTAGAAGAGATGACAAAACCTAAAGAAATGTTTTTGCATTGTAACTAAGGATATAAAAAAGTGTTTCAATTCCAACATGTGGGGGTGAGGGGTCCCCCCACCAACCAGCAATTCTTGGGATGCCAGCTAGGTGCCTGTGAAGTCAATGAAATTCTGGCCCTATATACCTGGAGACAACATCAGACTCCAAATGTAAAGGGCTCAGTCTCATAAGACCACCCTCCACCTCGGACATCAGTCACAAGCCCAGGTGCTTCTGACCCACCCCTTACAAGTCAGAGATTTCTACACCTCCCTCGTAGATTCCATTAATTTGCTACCATGGCTCATAGAACTCAAGAAAAAACTTTTACTCACTGGATTGCTAATTTATGACAAAGGATATTAGTAAAGGATATGGATCTGTGGATAGATGGAGAAATGCATAGAGTGAGCTCCCTATGAAGACGCTTTTGTCCTCTGAGAGCCTGGGCTCAGCATGGTGGCACCTGCAAGTGTTCTGGTTCCTCAATGTGAAAGTTCTTTGGAAAAAAAGGACCAAGGAGCCATTCTCCTGGGTTTTTATGGAGCATCATTCCATAGTCATGGCTGACTCAGTCATTGGCCACTGGCTATTAAACTCAATTTTCAGCCCCTCTCCCCTACCAGGGGTTCTGAGGGTTGAGACTAAAAGTTCTAACCCTCTATCACTTGGTTGGATCTCCTGGCCACTAGCCCCCATCCTTGATAGGTCCAATACCCTGCTGCCTTAATCTAACCAAAGACACCTTTATCACTCCCAACACTTGGGGAATTACAAGGGTTTCGGGAGCTGTTAACCAGGAACTGTGGATAAAAACCAAACATCTTATAAATCACAATATCACTGGAGAAAACTTACATTGACAGAAAATCACTAAGTGAAGAGAGAATTGTGTTACGATAAATGTATTACTTGAGCCATGCTTTTAAAAGTGAAGAGTTAAAAATAATTATTTATAAACTTTCGAGAAGAATAAAACATTTATACATATAGTCAGGGATTTAAGGCCTAAATTATTCAGAGCATTTATCTCTACAGTACTACTTATTTTCTGGATACAGGCTTAACACTACTTTGCCTGATAAAGATCTCATTCTCAGCTTGACTACCTTGGACTGGATATTCCGCATTCGAAAGGTCATTAAATTTCTATTTCTGCTGAAAGAGAATGAAATAATGGAAACTGTATTCAAATACCTTAGAGGTTCATACTAGAGAATGTATAAGCATTATTATATAAGAATTTAGTATCCAGAGGGAAATGAGAACTCAAGGCAATGAGCCAGTGAACATGTACCCAGCTCTGTGATATTTAGCTGCACCTGGGCAAAAATTGTTTTCATTTGTATTGCCAGTTGTAGTTAAAGTTGTCATTGAAATGAGTTAGTTACTTACGTTTCTCAGTTACTCAGAACATTTTAATACACGTTCATTTCTATTCTTTCTTGTTTTGTATATTTCTCTAGATTAGTTAATAGCAATGTTTACATTTGCAACACTGATCTGACTGAAGTGGAATAATGCATATGTCTGTATTAAAATGTAAAGTGTTAAAACATTTAGGTATTATAACTTCTTTTCATTGTTTGTTTTTGTTAATGCTCACTCAAGGATATTTTTTCCATTGATTTTTTTTTTTTTTTTTTGAGAATAGAAAGGACAGGGAGAGACAGAGAGAGAAACATTAATATGAGACTGGTTACTTCCTGCTAGTGCTCCTCAACTGGGGTTAAAGATCAAGCCTGCAACTGAAATACATGACCTTGACCAGAATCGAACTGGTGATCTTTCAGTCTGCAGGCAGATGCTCTAACCACTGAACAAACTGGCTAGGGCTACTTCTTATCATTGTGTGTATATTACAAGCACTTGCATAATTCAGATATTGTAGACAATCCCTAGCCAACATCTATAATCATTTTAAATGTTGTATAGAAATGAGTGACACTTAAGAATATAATATTCTGTCTATGAGGTTCATAGACAAACCTGTTTGTTTGGGAAAAACAAACAACAGTTTATTTGTTTAAATTGTAATGGATTCATAAAATATATAGATAAGCAGAATAATTATTCAAGAATTTAGCCCTAGCCGGTTTGGCTCACTGGATAGAATGTCAGCCTGGGAACTGAAGGGTCTCAGGTTCAATTCCGGTCAAGGGCAGGTACCTTGGTTGCAGGCACATCCCCAGTAGGGGGTGTGCAGGAGGCAGCTGATCCATGCTTCTCTCTCATCAATGTTTCTAACTCTCTATCCCTTTCCCTTCCTCTCTGTAAAAAATCAGTAAAATATATTTAAAAAAAGAATTTAAACAATTTCATTTCTGTGGACATTAACAACATTCCGATTTAGCTGACATGTTTGCCCCAATTTGGACCATCTCTCATCAAGTCTCCCACTGCGTTTCTTGGCATGAGGATCATATGACTCTTCTAGCTTACTGACTAACATGGATCAGCCTCAACTTTTAACATTTACACATTTTAAAATCTAAACTTGATGTGAAGGACAAAAATAAGGCTTTCTATATTTACATTCATGTAAACATGGAACTTGTCAGGTTGGAAAAACGTGAAAATCCATTTAGAAACAAATGGTCAGCTATTTGTGTGAACACGAAGCTTCTCAAAATGAAACTTACTTATAAAAGAAAATAAATGATTAAGAAACCAAATCAGATAAATATATAGTTTATTTTCATGAATTTTGCTATGTGATAATTCCTCTACAATAGCATATCTTTTTTGTGTATTTTCCTTGGAAAACTGACTTAAAGTACATTAAATTAAGAAGAATAGTTGGTACTATTTGTCTTCAGTGAACACAATGATATTTTGTCTCAGGCTCGCAGACTGATGAAGAAAGCAGATAATCCTGGGTTGATTTACAGAGCAATAGCTATCTTTGCTACCAGAGGGCTAGAAGTAAAAACTTTGTCTTATCTTAAATAATAAAAATTCCTACATATTTGCAGAATAAATCAAAACAAAATATCTGCAGAAAGGACCTAAATTTCCAGCCACAATATTCATATTTTCTGGCCAACATTCCCATTGTTGATTCTATCTGGAGTCTTTCCGTGCTTGTCTGACAGGTCAGCAATTTTCTTCACTCGTTTGAAATCTGCTTCAGATACAGATGGATACCAGTGGAGGAGAGATGATGGAATGGCAGGATTATGAATCCTGGAAGGAGATGCCACACAGCACCAGGGCAGAAACAAATAAACACCCATGCTCTTTACAGTCACAAATCAGGGGGCTAGCTCCCAATGAGCAAAAGTCATTTGTTAGTGTAGTACCAGATTTCTGGATGTATGTTGTATTTCTTTTCAAGGCTGGTAAGGAAAGAAGAGAAACAGGTAATTTTCTTCTTTTTCCAGGCTAATTGTTAATCCAGAATGACTGATTTTCTGCCATTCTGACACGTGGGGAAAGGAAGACTCAAGATAAAGCAAAGGAGAAAGGAAGGGAACAGTGTTCAAGTTGAAGGCCCTGACGAGATTCCCCTTGCTCAGCATCCCAAGGGGGGGTTTGAGAAATTCTTTTGTGCCTCACTTCCCTTCAGGTGGCCAGAAAAGCCAACAGTGGAATGAATTTAAGATGCTCACAAGCCTGGAAGTCAAGCTGCTGTCCAATATGGGATGGGTATAGATATGAAACGGAATTTATTTTTAGGAAAAACCTAACAGCAGAAAAACACGACACAAGTCCCCCTAGGGTCTCATTATTTCCCACAAAGGTGCTTAGACTGGGCATGGTTGAGCTGGATGCAACACAGAAAGGGCTCTAACCAACATATCCTACCCCATTGTGCTCCTCATGTCAGTAAGGAAGTAGGACCTCTATTCAGCTCAACAGAAATTTCCTGGCTAAGGAAAGTGTCCTCAGTAGAAAGGAGAAATCTCATGAACTCTGGATGGTACCAGTCGGATCTTCTGTTGACCTAGCTCAGCGATGCTGACCCCACTCTTCTGTTGCCCACCAAATTGAGAAAATGAGCTTCCAATACCATTTGGATTTGTCTTTCCTCACTGGCCCAACTCCTTGGCACATTCTAGTGCAATGAAATAAGTTTTATTTTAGAATTTAGAGCACATCTCAGTCAACAAGGCAGCTGTGACAGCAGGTCCTGCTCAAAAGGAGGCTGTCCATCTCCTGTCCACAAAGCACTTGGCAGCCCCAAACCAGCAACAGAAAGCTACCCTATCTGTTTTGGAAGACTGCTGTTGAAAACCCACCCGTATGTCACCGCGATGCATCACCATAACTCAAGGATGCGGCTCTGCCAGGACAATCAGTTGCCGAGAGGCAAAGCTCATCATTTGAAGGCCTGGGTGAAGGCAAATTTAATTCCCCCCAGGAGAAAATGTCACCACCACCATCACTGCTAAGCATAAAGTTAGGGGAAAATTTGGCTATATCTTTACATAAAGTTGCTTCTGAAAGAGAAAGACATGATTGATGACCAAGGAGACAACATTTTCCCCTAGGGGCTTTATTTCACTTATGAAGTAAAAGGGAAGATATTTAAACAGAAAATTTTCTAGTTTTGTTGATCAGAATAACTCCCCTGCCATTTTGGCTGTAATAAAAATAAATAAATAAATTGAATTACAAAACAACTTGAGATTTTCATGCCAGAGACTGAGAGGTAAGTGACCCAAATCAGACCCACTAATGATGCTTTCCTCCTCAAAAAAAGGGGACACTGCTGGTTTCTAAACACCAGATTTTATTTTATATTTCTTAATCTACATTGAGTTTCAGGTGAATGCATGAACACACGCACACACATACACACACGCAAGTTTTCATAAGATTAGAATTACTAAGTGTCCTTAAGTCAAAGAGCATTCCTTTTTAAAATTTTATTTGGAGATGTCAAAAATTGGTTATTTTGTGAAGGGAAAATATTATTATACTAGATGCTTTAGAACCAAATAAGTTCAACAAAGCAAACAAAAAATAAATAAGAATACCTTTTTTCCATTCATAATGATTTGATTAGGCAGTTATAGTGTTTTATCATGATGCTTTGACTATGTATACTCTTCATTTGATAAATCATCATGTAAGCTGTGCTTTGATCAGAAAAATATTTTTCTTCATGTCAGTTCATATAGATATGCAGTCAGCATGCATGCATCAAATATAGAAATATAAACCCTATGGCTACCTTGCTGTGTTTTACAAGAATTAACACATTTGTATTTATATAGTTGATAGTAGTTACCAATATTACTACTACTCTTTTATTGATGTTTAATGTATTGTCCCTTTTATTGTCCCTCAATTAAATGCTATCTTACGTATTTATCTTATTGAACTCAGTCTGCCCAATCTGTTTTTAAATCTTGCATCCAACTTGTTTATATCTCTCCTAGATTTACACTGTTTTCCCATTCAGTGAGCACCGCAGAAGATCATGTTGGACAAAACAGGCTTGATGACAATGCTCTGTTAGTTATGGTTAGAAACCACCTTTATCCTTATCTGAGTAATCATTACTTTGATATATTCATTCAAAATGTCACTCACCTACCTGCCTACTTGCATTCTTCCCCTTGCCATAGTACCTCACCATATCAATAATAAAACCATGAAAATGTCATTAAATTTAGATAACTGGGACTATGCCATCCTTCTAATCTACCACTCTAAAACTCTACACAAAGAAAAAGAAACTAAACTTAAAAGAGGAAAATGAAAAGTAGAGAAGAATTTGCTTGAAGCAAGATGTACAAAAACCAGTTAAACATAATTCAGTGCAGGAATTTTAATTCAGTTTAACACATAACCTATTACAATATAAAAGGTTGTGAGCCTCATAAAAAGCAGGAGAACAGACCCAAGAGTCTTAATCCTTCTGAAACTTGTTGAGGCAGCTCTCTCTGTTGTACTTTCTAGACAATCTCTGATGCCACTTTTGTTTCGGCCATGTTACTTTCCATTTGTCTCCTGTCTATGTCAATTCTTCATGTTATTTAGTAGCACTGGAGGACAAAAGTCTTGGCAGCCCCACTATATTTCCTCAGCAACACCTTCCCCCATCTTATATACTCATGTCGTTAATAGACATGGGAAGCAACCATTTCAGAATGTACTATTTTAAGTAGTGTGTGTGTGTGTTGGGGGGATGGGGGGGACTATCTATATACTGTTTGTAAATCTTGCTGAAACAATTTTCAACAGAAAGATAATATTTTATTGTTTAGACTGGTACAATCAAGCCATGACAATAATGGAAACACTTACAAATGGGTAATAGGTAAATTTAGCAATAGGCTCACTTACTACTATATTTTACACAGATAATAGGTGGCCCTTTCTTAAATAGGGCAAAACTGATCATTATTTGATTAGATTGTTCTATTGATACCAAGTGGATCAGTTAATTCTCTGCTCATTCTCAAAACGCATTTGGAAAATCAAACTAGGATGCAAAGAATAGAAACCAAACAACACTTGTCTATCCTATACATAGTGATAATTGACTGTCTCCTATTACATGCAAGGTAATTAAGGAAGATAATTGTATCTTAAGAAACTTTGGAACAGCTAAAGAGAAAGGAACAGGACAGATGGAGAGAAAGGTATATTTTGTCTTGAAAAAGTCAAGTTATACCATTTGTGAATAGGCCTCCTTCTATTATCCCGAGAGTGGAAGGTAACTTTTACAAATACAATGACATACAAGGCCTATTATATAGGCTGTAGGAAGTTCCAATTTCTTACTTTCTGGTAAACCCATGGTCCCCATTCATTTATTTCAAAGAGAAGCATGGTAACTTATGATGTGGAATATTTCAGAGAGTCAAACTACATATTCTTCTGAATTGAGGCCATGGCAGGCAAATTCTTCCATTTGTATGAAAAAAAATGATAGATGTTTCTTTTAGGAGCTATTGAATTTACCTCACACACCTCAGCAGGCTTGATTCCTGAACATTCAGAACCAGCATAACACATGGTTTCAGAATGGGGTGACCTGAATCCCACTGACAGAAACTGTTCACCCATTCCTTTGTGTCTAATCTTGAAGCAGGAGAGTGACTCAAGTTGCTGTGTTTCTCTCCTCAGGAATGTGTAGTCAGTCTTTCCTGGCTCCAGAGAAGTGCAATGCTCTGTCCTGCTTTCATTCTTTCTGGGAAATACCAACTTGGGGAGCTTAGAAAATGTGTGGTGTATATTCATTGAGCATATGTAGATGATGTGCTCAAGAGTTGTATGAGTGTAAGGAAGGAGGTTTGACTATTCAAAAGAAGGGGTGTCAGGAAGAGAATTACGGGGAGATGGTGAGGGATCTGTTGAAATATAAACAAGAAGTTTGCAATTAGACATTCTAGTAATAAGACAGCAGCACTGACTGCGTTCTTAGATCCTTTTTCCTTATACATCACTGGAGGAATCTTCTGCTGGAGAAATATGGCCCCAGGATGCTAGGGATAAGAGAGAAAGGGCCTTTATAAAACCTTTTAAATTTGGAAATCAAATTTTCAAAGTAAGAGCACAGTTTGAAAAGAGGTAACTCTTGTTTTGCCAGGTACTGAATGTGGGACTTAGGTAGGCTGCCAACTCTCTCTGTTACTCAGTTTCTTCATCTGATAAAGGGGCTGATAATAGAGTGTATTATTAGTGTATTATTCAATGTATTGAACTATTTACATTTTTAAATATTAGTTGTTATAGTTTTTTAACTTATTAAAATATTAAAATGTTACTATAAATACATTTTGAGAAATGCATAAAATGCATTGGCTGTTTTAACCATTTCAACAGATATTTATGAAGCCTCTAACATTTACTAAGCACAGCTATCTGCTGGAGATGCAAAGAAAAATAAGTAATGGCCCCTGTCCTCAAGGAAGGCACAACTGAGTAACATACACTGTTAGCTTTTGTTACTTCCTTCTCCCCTGCCCTTTCTCATCGATGTTTTAATATGGTCGTGAATACTCTGCACATACATTTCTTTGCCTTTGTAACATCTTAGTTCTCTTTTACTCCTGCCTATTCTTCTTGGAGCAAAGTCAGTCCCTTCCTCCCTGCTGACCATTTGACTTGATCCTCAGATCTCATGTGTTCTGGGAATTAACAACAACAAAATCCTCAATCAATTTAAAATATCAACAGATGTCAAAAAAGTAATAAGGGTTAAATTAAATGATTATGTTTTTGGAGATAAAAGAATTCCATTTCCGCAGTATTAAATTAGTTCAAGATTAGTTGCAAAACAGCAAGAATGATAAAGAAAACAGTTATACCTTGTTTGTCCTCTCACATATTAAGGTACACCAATGGACCCAAGCATGAAAATTATTTTTAAAAAATTTTAGAATAGTTCCATATTTATAAGAAAGCATGCAGTAAAAATTAACTAAATGTTTGTTTTGGCATGTCAGATTCCGAGGGTTGAGTAATTTCATTAATAGTTTAAAACCTATAATTACTTTACAAATTAATAATTGTAATAAACTTTCTGAAATTGCCTGATTTCTTCATATGGTATACTTGTAGAAGAGCCTTAGTCTTTCACTATGAACAAATCATTTCCGCTGTAAATTTCCATTAAAAGTCAATCATCCAGCTAATTGACATATGGTCACCTCCTAATCTTCACCAGATTAATTTCTTCAACAGTCAAACACAGAGTAAGGAATTTTATTAAGAAATTCCAAATACCATCTTTAGTTCTGCTGTAATAGTAATTCTTTTGTATCCTTTCTCACAATTCTATTTGGGAAATATCATGATGATTACATCACTACTTATATAATTACAGTAAGAAATTTTCATCTGGAACAGTTTACAGCACTCAATTTTGGTCCCCAGCCACCATGTACTCGGGGTCTCTGATAAACTGTGTGAGCTTAATGCTGGTTCTAATTCCATGAAGTGGTCTCCCAAATATGGATTAACTCAGTTTTAAGAAAGAGTGGGATCTTTTCCACATTTTGCCTTCAGAGTTAGGTAGGACTCTCTTGACTCCTGTCATTATTGTGCCTAATGGCCAGGAGATTCCTTATTTTCTATTGAGTGTAGCCTTATGATTGAGAAAGCTAGCCGAAGAGTTCAGGAAAGTCCCCACTCTGGCATCACCACCTCAGGATATTTAACTCATGAGGTTGTTGGAAGGGTTACATGAGATAATACAGCATAATTCTTAGCTAATAATAATGTTTCTGGCATATCCTTGGAAAGCTAGGCATATGCAGAGAAAAAATGGAATTCAGAAAAGCAATTCAATTTTAGAAAAGGGAAACAAAGGATCAATTATATAATTGTGTCTAAAAATTTTTGTTTAATGGAAAGAGAAAAATCCATTCTGCCTAATCAACTGGTTCCTTCAATATTGTACAACATAGGTGACCTCTTTGAGTTCAAGTCTCCTGAACAGGGAAGCACAACTAATGATCTCTACCTCACGGGGCTTTACCACTATTGATGAGGTGATGTGTGTAAAGTGGGTAGCACGGTATCTGTGTATATATGCACTAAGATGTTTTGAAGGGCTGCAGCATAGTGACATGAATGTGAGGACTGGAACTAAGACGAAGAGACCCTGCTTGAAGACATAAATTTGGAAATCTAAAATGAAGAAAACATTTATTTAAAAACAAAACTTTAATAACCTCTAAGATTGCAAGGAAAAAGAAAGTGGTCTCTAATCTCTATAAATTAAGATTCCTATGTTCTTTCTCAAACCTCACTCATTCCTTTTTTTTTTTTAATCCTCACCCAAGGATATTTTTCCATTGATTTAAAAAGAGAGAGTGGAAGAGAGAAGAAAAGACAGACAGAAATATTTATGTGAGAGAAGCACATGGATTGGTTGCTTCCTGCAAGGGCTAAGGAGTCTGCAACCAAATCTGGGTATCAAACCCAGCAACCTTTGGTCCACAGGCCAATACTCTATCCACTGAGCCAAACCGGCTAGAGCTCAAATCATACTTATTCTGATTTAGAGTCTTCAGGGTGAGAGGCACTGGAGATGCTTATATAGTCAGTTTTGCATTTGGGCATTAGGGGAGAATTTAAGGAATGATCTCTAAATTCAGAAAGAGTCCAAAGAAGAATGCCTAAGAGGCTCAAGAATTCAGATGTTTGTGGGGCAGAGGCCAAAGGAGAGGAAAGTTTTGGTAAATAGTTGGACAGTAAAATCATATTTTATTTTTAAAAAGCGGGGTCAAAGAATGATTAAAATGAAGCAGAAGCCTTAACTAGATTTTTATGGCACACTATTTTAATAAACGTAGCATAAATAAAACAAATATATGTATGAGTTTCCCTTGCTAACACAAGAAGGAAAAAGTTAATGGAAGAAAATGTGTTTGCCAAGAAGATGCTTCTTCCCTTTTTAGATTTGGGCTACAAAAACCATTTGATAAAAAAGACAATGGGATATGCAGTGACCCTTAAATGCACCTGAATCATGAATTTATATATCAAAAAAGAAACTATCAGAAAGTCCATATAACTGTGGCATGTCACTGCTATGCAGTGACTATTGATAAAGTATGGAAGACACAGAAGTATAGTTTTATGCTCCTTCTAGCGCCACCCAAGGTATTTAATCTCCTAGCCATTTGAAACATACAGGATTAGAATTTCCTTGTTTCCTTATTTGCGTGTTCAAAGAGTATTGAATGAAATGCCCCACTCAGAATGCAAGAATCAGAAGTGTACTCTGTAGTTTCACTTTAAGAAAATAATTTGAAGAATGAGATGTTAAGTGTGAAACCTCCTGTAGGAGGAAGATTAAAAGTGATAGGCTTCCTTTCCCGTTGCTCTGCTTTTCCAGATGGATACATATACACTCACATTCTATCACTGATTCATCCATCTGGGGGAAACACTATGCTGACTTAGGGAAGGCCTCTCTGTGACCAGAATGCTCAACAAGCAGCACATGTTTACGGATGTATCATTACTAGACCCTTGGGGAGGATGTTTAACATCTCCTTAAAACTGGCATGCATTTTTACTAGAGTTATTGCCATACCAGCCAAGAGACATCACATAGAGAACCAGCCTGCATAAAAAGCAAACTTCTTTTAAAATTTTTCATTTTATTAATCTTAGAGAGAAAGGGAGGGAAGGGGACAGAGAGACAAAGAGAGCGAGAGAGAGAAACCTCAGTCAGGTTGCCTCCTGCCTGTGTGAACCCACAAGCTCGGTATGTGCCCTGACCAGGAGTCAAACACTCCACGTTTTGGTGTACAGGATAATGCTCCAACCAACTGAGCCACACCAGCCAGGGAAAGAGTAAACTCCTTTTAACCTGTCCTGTTCTGATAGGCTAGTCAGTGTAGAGACTGCAAGACAATCAGGTGTTATCAATTGGCAATGCTTTTTAGAATTTGAGTTCTGAAGTGTCTCTGGAGTATAGTTTTTTTAAGGTAAACTGGGTCTGGATAGAGCTCATAACCATCATTTGATTCGTCAAGCTGCAAGTTATCTAATTTACGAAATACACTTCCTGTGTTATGTTTGAATCATTCTGGAGTAAGTATCATCATGGACACTCTGAGGCTATGGATTTCCTTGAGGTTTGAGCAACCAGCTATACTTTTCCCTTTTTTTTCAAGAAGATGATGACATAATACAATCTGCCCAGATGGAACCTCTTCTTTCTGGACAGCCCTCATGTCTACTCTATTTTATAACCTGGCTGAGCCTTAAGATAAAAATACACACTAATCTACATTAGCCCAGACCAAGAGCCTTCTATGCTCTAAGTCCTCACCTTATATGTTTAGATACAACTAACGCTTTAAGAGATTGAGGGCTTCTGCTGACATATGTATTGACAAAAATTGGGACTGAGTGTCAAAGCAATTTGTATGAGAAAAGATGTAAGAATTAAACAATTAAGCACTATAGATTTATTATGATCATGTCTTCTATGAACTCCTTGTCTGTCTATCTACTAGAACATTCCAAATCTTGTCTCAACTTTTTCCTGTGGCCACAAGCACTGAAATAAGCACTTCCCCATAATCCAATAGTGCTTTGTATGAAGCAGGCATTTGATGATGTTTGATAAATTTATCAACTTGTTATACAATTCATTCTCATTTAAAAATATTTGGTGCATCCTTTCTCTGTTCCTATTGATATAGCAACAGAATATATAGCCATGATGTAATCTGATAATGTCTTCTGAAACCTTCCATTGTGCAGAGGTAGGATAGGAGTAGAAGAACACAGAGTGCAAACAAAATAAATAATTGCAGATAGGGGTAACAGTTAGAAACAAAATATGAGTTAATGTGAATAAAATGAATATATGCAAGAATAAGTAGCCTAAAATCGCCTGATTGGCACCTTTCATATATGCTATCTTCTTGAGTGAGGGTAAAAAAAAATACAAAGACCGAGCTTAGGTTAAATACATTACCTTTTGATTGATTTATTTTATTTTTTAAATTATTCCTCTTCTCATTTTTATTATTATTTTGGATTATGTCAAGACCAGATATATGAACAGCTTGGTCAACACTAAAGTGGGTTAGCAGAGTGAAGTTACATAATGCTGATTCCTGAGCTGTTTAAAAATAGACAGTGCTTTTGTACACTTGTGAGTTGCTTGGGTTAGGTGCTAATCTGCCTAGAGACAGGAAGACAGACAGGGTGACCTCAGAAGGCCTCCTCCAGCCAAGGCTTCTGATTCTACACCCAGCAATTTAGACCAATTGCAAACTTAGATGATCTAGAAGTATTGGGTAACCAAAGAGTAAATAAAGGGCACATAACCAGGTAGAAGAAGTGAAATTCTCTGATATGGATGTGTCTGTGTGAAAAAGGAACGCCCTTTTTCTCTCCACATCCTGCAACATCAATTCATGTGAGGAGGACAAATTCTCCTTTCTCCCCAATATACATTTAAATCAGAGGAAGATTCAAGCAATACTCCTATGAGCTGTGAGATTAGTTGAAGAGGGTTGTCAAGTTGCCAGACTCCAAACTTCATCTGTCTTGATAAACCATCACAACAAGGAAGTCCAACGACCACCAACTGTGAAGGTATGATCTGTGGGCAAGGGTTGCTGACCCTGTCTGCACATAGACCAGAGGGCTCCTCATTCTTCCAAGATCTTTGACTATGCACCATGATCATCTATACGCAGGAAAGTAATGATAGTCTATAAACTCAGATGTTTAAGAAATTCCATTTATTTTTGTTGAAAGTCCTTCTGACTCCAACCTTCCCTACCATCATCTGGTAGGAAAGTAATATTAAGTATTATTGAGTTTGACTTGCCCAGAGCTGTGTAGCAGTCCTGCAGACTTTTTAGTGTCATGGCATTGGACACATTTATAGACCATTGGTTACTGGTCCTCCATTTATGGTATCAATTACCTGCCCATGGTACCAGTGACATACCCATGGTACCTGTCTCCATGGGATCATGGGACATGACTTTACCATGTGGGTGCTCTGGTTGGGAAAAACAAACAAACAAACAAATAAACACAGAAAATCCCTGTGCCTGGGCTTCAACCTTCTTACAGACACCATTAAACCATCTCTTTTCAGTTGTTGCTGAGGCCTAAAGGGACCCATTTTCTTTGGCTTATTTTCTTATTTCCTCCATCTCTGGTGTCTTTTTAGCCTTAGAAAAAAATACCTTTATCTTTCCTTTTCCTGCCCTCGAAGGGACTCACTAGTATAACTGTCTTGAAGTTCTTATAAAATATCGGAAAAGACATTTTGACTTTAAGTAGCTTCTGTTTTTCCTTCTGTAAACATCTGTGACTAAGCGCCTGCCTTCTAGCTGGCAATGAGGGAATGGAAAAAGAGAGGAAGAACATCTCTCAGAAAATTGTTGTTGCACAAAAACATCATAAGTGCAGAGAGGAGAAGAAAGAGAAAGAACATACAATTTAGTCGAGTTTAAAAGGACTAGGAGAATGTATTAAGAGCATCTTAATAGTTCATATTTCCCTTTTTTATTATTTTCAACTATATTATTTATCCATATCTGAACTGTACACATATCCTCTTTTCTCTTCCATTCTTACCTTAAGATGTACTAGAATAGGAAAAACCTAATGTAGGTTTTATGGAAGTAAATCATCCACAGATATCTGTTTGCAGTGGAGTGAAAACAGCATGTTTCCAGCCAGCTTCCTTCAGCCACAGTGCACTGGGCCCTCCAGTGCTCTGTACCAAAATATTGCAGCAGGCCAGGAGGGTCTGGCTGCTGAGACAGAACAACCCATGGCTGGGTCCCCATCTGTTAGCCGCAGAAGCAGCCGGGGAACACTTGGTAGTGGCCAGAATTCCGAGCTTGAGGAGCTCTATCTGTAACTGAGAAAAGAACCTTCAAGCAGGTTAGTTTGAAAAGGAAGTTCACCTTACAGCATCGATCTCAGCACTGTAGTCTCCTAGACTGACTCAGAATCTGAGACACTGGCCATAAAATTCCTTTCGTTTTATTTCTTAAAGGGGTGAGAGTAAGACATTACAAGCAGCCTACTGCTTTCTTCTGATTCTGAGTCTTAGATCCAACCAGAGGTAGCCAAGGTTGAATCAAGGTCAAAAAGGAATCTGAATGATGTCTTGTTCTAAAAGTGAGGTTAATGTAGCCAAGACTCTCCAAGATCAAGACAGCAACCTGACAGGGTTTCTGAAAGCCGCATGTACAGTCAGTCTAACTGTTAAAATGTAAGGATGCTAGTTTTAAGACACCTTAAAACTGTTCTTGGTCAGAGATTGAAAATTATAACACGTTTCTCTAAAAATAAGTGAACCTATCTGGATCAGGGATTGGCACACGTCTTCTATAAAGGTCTAGGTAGTAAATATTTTAGGACTTGCAGGCCACATATATTAGCTGTACTCCCTGTGTTCTGTATTTTCTGTTGTTCTGTTTTAGCTATGTGAGAACCATTCTTGCTTTGGAAAATAGGCCCTGGACCAGATTTAACCCACTGGCTGTAATCTGCCAGCCCCTAATCTAGAGAATTTCAAACCCACACTGGAGCCTTGAAAACCCATGGTTAACAGGATGCAATGGTGAGTGAGAGGGGAAGGAACTCCTGAAATAGTCTGGAAGGTCACACTTTAGGAGCACATAGAGCAAACCCACGATGTGCCAGGTGCTTTTAAATGCACACAGTGTCTTGGTTTTCAGAACCAAGTGTCAGAAGCAGCACAGAGACAATTGCCTCCAACTGAGGAGCAAGCACAAGGCCCATTGCTCAAAAGAAGGTTGGTCTTTGCAATGGGCATACGACATCAGGTTGGTTATCAATCTCTTACTCCTGGTGTAGTCTAGTTAATTCCAAATTGGGCATTTTCTTTTAGGATTTTTGTTTGTTGTTTTGTTTTGTTTTGTTTTTGTCAGGCACAGAGAAACCTGACTCTGGGCAGACCCTAGTTTCCTACTACAAAATGAGCACCCTGATACAGGCAATGCACATATTTATTTATCTGAATTTAGTCATTTCCCTCCCCTTTGTCACCCAAATAACACGTAGGCCCAGTGAAATACCATCTTACTTTTTCTTTTCCAGACAATCCCATTGTTTATGTGAGTTTGAAGATGATCCCTCTTCTCTTGTTGTCTTTTCTTGTCGTTAAATGCAAGCCACATAATTTGTGGGGCCCTTTATTCAAATATTATGAAAAATTTTGAGACAGCATCATTAGAGCATTAAAAACCATGACTGGGGCCCTAACCAGTTTGGCTTAGTGGATAAAGCATTGGCCTGCAGACTCAAGGGTCCCAGGTTCGATTCTGGTCAAGGGCATGTACCTTGGTTGTGGGCACATCCCCAGTGGGGAGTGTGCAGGAGGCAGCTGATCAATGTTTCTCTTTCATCAGTGTTTCTAACTCTATCTTTCTCTCTTCCTCTCTGTAAAAAATCAATAAAATATATTTTTAAAAAACCAAAACCATGACTGGGGCCATTCAGAGCCTGGGTCTGGTGCCACTATACAGTACCTTGTCCACACAGCCAGCCCTCATAAGATACATGCCTGCTCTCATAAGATTCAAGTGGGAAGATGCAAGTGAACATTTTTAGTAAAAAAAGCACAATGTGAAAAACTAATTTACCGGGAATTGTTAAATCTCATAATAAATAATTTGTTGTTATAAGCTCTGAAATTTATTTATTTTGCTACTAGAGGCCTGGTGCATGGATTCATGCACCGGTGGGGTCTTTCACCCTGGCCAGTGGGGATTGGCCAAAACTGGCTCTCAGATATCTCCCCAGAAGACCAGGGAGGGACTGTGGGAGGGCTCCAGGGTGTGTCCAGCCCATCTTGCCCAGTCTCGATCAGCCGGACCCCAGCAGCAAGCTAACCTTCCTGTCAGAGTGGGGCGTCTGCCCTCTGGTGGTCAGTGGGCATCATAGTGACTGGTCGAATGGTCTAATGAAAGGTCAGACACTTAGCATAATAGGCTTTTATTATATAGGATTTCTGCTCAGGACACAGGTCCAGAATGCTGTTGGACTTGACTAATAAATGGGCCAACCCATATAGAAGTGGTCAGAGAAAAATTGTGATGTGTTTAGATTCATGTGACATAGAAGTGCTCTCAGCTTCTCATGTGTGCTTTGATTATAAACATTTTATAAGCTTCTAAAGAATGAAAATGCACATCTCTATTCATATTTGATTTATTTAATTTTTAAAAGCTTGTGCTGATGCTAAACAGAAATTTCTTTTTTGCAATCAAAGGGAATTCTTATAGTTCAATCACTGTGTTATTAAAATGAAGTAAAACTCAAGGATTCATTGAATTACTGGCCACCTCAAAGCAGATATGTGGTATGAGTTCATGTGAAAGTGACTCATATCAAACACTTCAGGGCTGTTTGAAAGGTTAAGGCACTAAGTAGATCAGGAGGAATTTCAGTTAATTTAAACTATGTATGTGTGCAAGTAAGAATGTAGTTAGTGTCAAAGGTCTATGTTTGTCAGGAGAAAACTGCTTTTTCTCTTTTATGGTTATAGGCAGAACTGCTGACACAAAGAATAACCACTCAAAGTCTAGTATGCTATTAAATGAAAATGAGCTATAAACAGAGTTGGAATTCCTTTTCAATAATGCTATTGGCCCTCCTGTTTCTCATATTATTGTCTTTGTTATTATTACTATTACTATTACTGTAGATTATAGGGTTAGTCTGCAAACACTGTATTTTTAGCACAGTGCAGAACACTTGTAGGTAATGTTAAAAGCAAATAATGACAATAATATTCATATTGTAAGCTAAAGCTTTGAGAAAATACGGTGGCAGTAACGCTGTGTGCTTCAGAGAACCTCTGGATTTATAGCCACTTAGAATATTCAGATTGTTAAATTAATAAAACTCCTTTGTGAGGCTGATTTTTTATATGTGTATGCTTCCCATAGTTAAAAATTAATATTGATACCTTTATTTCTGTCTCAGCATGTGAAAAACTCCTTAATTCAAAAATAAATACAAAAATTAGACTTCAACCAAAAGTTTTTGTCATCTTGCTCCCCAGAACTGAAGGGATGTAAAGGTGGTTTCCTCCCAATCCACCTATCGAGCATTTTCCGTTATGGAATGGCACGGTGCCTTCCCAGATAGCACAGAAGGAAAAGGGATGGTGCCCGTTTTCAGTTTAAAATCTCACTGGGGAGACCATCCAGGTCAAATAAAAAAAAAAAAAAAACATTTTTAAAGAGTGGGAAAATGTAAATGACAAATACGTGGGCAGTCATGTGTGTAAGGATTCTGAAGCAGCAGACACTTGCTAATTTACTGTAAGCAGGTAGAAAGGTGGCTATTTGCATTACCTTATTGAATGCAGATCCATTTCTGTTCAAGATGATTTTTTGTAATCCATTCTTAGGCATTTGTATATTACTTCCTGGACATATGGGTAATGTATTTCTTTTAAAAAATAATTATGTGTCCATTATTCTAGCTTTCCTTTGTAGATTGTCTCTCGATATCATTATTACTCGTTAGGTATTAAGTTTACAGGAAGTGAGGGCCATAATTGTAGACTTTCTTTTCTGTAAAACCTAGTTTAGAGACTTTTGAGTTCTGGATACATATTTTGTGTGCTTTATTTTTTAAATAACCGTTTCTGTTTTATTTTTTTTCATGATATTAACCATACAGAACTGTTAAAGTAATTCAACTACCTCTCGAAATGCCCACTGGTTCATAACTCAGCTTTACAATTGTGCTAATTTTGCATTCTGTAACCACAACTTACATAAACACAGGACAGAGTCGGAGAACAGCAACTTTTCAGCTTAGTGTTTTCAAATGACAAAACGGAAAGGAGTGCGTAATGAGTGCGATGTCCTGTATTCCAGGGCAAATAACCCACGAGCAGGGCTCACGGCGCCTCTCCCGCCCGCAGCGCTCTTCTCGCGGGATTTGGGGCGCAGTGAGCCGAAGTGGGCCTCGGAACGTGGGCCGGAAGTGGGCCTCGGAACGTGGCCCCGCGTCTGGGGCAGCCTCTCTGACCTTCGTTAGTGAGTGTTTGGAGTCGGAAGCGAGCGTGGAGCCAGGAGCTGGCCGGGCTCCTGGGGTGGGCGGGCTGGAGCCCCTGCGGGCGCAGGTGCGGGCATGGAAAGCAAGACGAGTTTGATTTGCTCACGCGACAGAGGGCCCCACTGGGCCCAGGAATGCGGGTCCGCAGGCCCGCTGGCTGGCATGGACGTTTCAAAGCACATCCTGGGAGACGTGCTGGCCGGGCGGGCAGAGCAGATGACCCCGAGCACTCAGAGCGCTCTCACTCGTTGGTTGGAGGAGGCGCCCCTCGGCCAGTGGCCTGGACACTCAGCTATGTGCCTGTGGCGGCGAGGGAGGCCTGGAGGCCCCTGCGCAGGGCTGCGCCGTTCAGCGGGAGAGGGCAGCCAAGTCATTCCCGAGGAGGTGGCGCTTCAGCAGGGCCTGAAGCGGAGTTTCCCCCGCAGAGATGGATGGCATCCAGTCAGCGTGAATCCTGAGAGCAAAGGCAAGGAGACCTGAAACGTCGCGGTATTTTTTCTTGATTTTTAACGCTGGCCGTTTCCTTCCTCTGTCATCTGAGCCGTGTGTGCCTGTGAGGGAGTGGTGAGGGCTGGTCAGAGGTGTGTCTTCTCCCTCCTCCCCACATCCCACTGGGAAGCTCCCATCAGGTCCTGGCGGGGAAGGGAGGGGGGTCCACTCGGAACTGTCAGTCCAGAGGCCTTGACCTCGGGAGGGAGGGGAGGGGCCGAACCAGGTGCTCTCCCCCCAGCGCGCGGGACTCCCCAGGCCTGTGCAACCTCAGAAGGGCCCTCGGTTCGGGTTTTCTCCCCGGAGGCTAAGCAGTCAGTCTCTGCTCCTTCGGAAACAGGTTGTTTGCCGGCCTTAGCTAGCGTTGCTTTTTGTTGCTGACAATCCCGATCTTGTAAAAAACGAGATGACTTCTTCACCCAAGTGAGGTGGAGGAATGAATGAGGTGGTGGCGAAGCACCGCCTTTAAGCTCAGGAGGAATGAGGTTATGGCTAAGTCAAGGTCCAGCTAAAGGCCTGAAGTAAAAACGCCAACCAAGGCGTGGAGATTCATCTAATTTTCCATTTGTCTATGATAAAGTGGCTAGAACCAGAGCGATGACGCTATACATGAGATTAGGCATCATAACTCCGTACCCACCAGTATGGAGACTCAATGAATATTGACTCGGTCTTTATACTTTGGGAATTCTGTAAGTTTTGCTGCATTTCAACATATCTCACTGAGATGAGTTCAAAAGAAAGCTAGAGATTATGAATTCAATATACAGTTTCTCTCACTATTTCACCACTTCCTGGTACTCATTCTCCTTCGACTCTTCTAGACAGACTAAGTCTAAATTCTTTGATTTTTCTTAATTGGTCTTAAATCAATTTTTTTATTGAATCATTAGTCATTATTGTCACTGAAATGATGTCCTTCTATAGGAATTCCAGTTTGGTACAAAAAGCTCTGTTTTATGTTTGCTTTAAATTGAGCATTCTGTTTTGAATAAATGCATGTATACAAGAAGAATGAACTTTTAAGCAAGTACACATAAGTATCCAAGACAAGCTAGTTATTTGAAAAGAATCTGCTAATTTGTATGTGGTTCAAGTTTAGGGTGTAATTTACCCTACTTTACACAAATGATGTTTTTTTCTTTCAGAACAAAATTCACTAAAAAGATATTTTTCTGTTAGGCTAATGTGTACCTTCTACAATTACTTGTTTTTCACTTAGAGTCACTGATTGTTTTATCACATACATTTTGGGTAAACGTTTTATGATGTGTCAAATATTTTGTTGAATGCCTACAGTAAGAAAATATAATTCAATTATTTATAACACATGAGTGAGTCAGGGAAGGCTGACTAGTTTTATAGTTTTGGATTGAGGTCATCAAAAATACCTTCTTGAAAGGAATTGCATTTTATTTTTTTAAAAACTTTTTATTTGTTTTTTTATTTTTTTTAAATACATTTTATTGTTTTTTTACAGAGAGGAATAGAGAGTTAGAAACATCGCATGAGAGAGAAACATCGATCGGCTGCCTCCTGCACACCCCCTACTGGGGATGTGCCCACAACCAAGGTACATGCCCTTGACTGGAATTGAACCTGGGACCCTTCAGTCCGCAGGCGACGCACTGTCCATTGACCCAAACTGGTCAGGGCAGGAATTGCTTTTTAAATGATTCTTAGAGGCGTTTTCGAGTTTCTCGGTAGATATTCAGAAGAGGCATTGCTGGGTCATATGGTAACTCTGTTGTTAATTTTTTTAGGAACCTCATACTGTTTTCTGTAGTGGCTGTACCAGTTTATTCCCACCGTCAGTAAATGATGGTTCCTTCTTTTTCACAGCCTCTCCAGCATTTATTATTACCTGTCTTGTTGATAATAGTCATCCTAACAGCTGTGAGGTGGTATCTCATT
This sequence comes from Murina feae, assembly GCA_004026665.1. Taxonomy (NCBI): domain Eukaryota; kingdom Metazoa; phylum Chordata; class Mammalia; order Chiroptera; family Vespertilionidae; genus Murina; species Murina feae. Next base: position 39,340 of record PVJC01002253.1, on the reverse strand, counting down.
GTAGTTTTTATTTGCATTTCTAATAACTAGTGAAGTTGAACATCTTATCATATATTTGTTGGCCATTTGTATGTTTTTTTGAGAGAGGTGTCTGTTCAGGTCCTCTGCCCACTTTTTAATTGGATCATTTGGTTTTGAGTTGTATGAGTTATTTATATATTTTGGATATTCATTCCTTGTTGGAACTGTTATTTGCCAATATCATCTGCCATTTGGTTGGTTGCCTTCTTGTTTAGTTGGCAGTTTCTTCTGTCTTGCCCAGTCCTGATCAGGGATGGATCAATCAGGACCAGGCCAATTTGGGGCCTGCTGGCTGGGGGGAAGGATCGGGGAAGGATTACGGGAGATTGGCCGGTTGGCCGGGGGGAGGGACTGGGGGAGGTTGGCCAGCTGTGGGAGGTTGGCTGTGGGAGCCCACTGACCACCATGGGGCAGCTCCTGCATTGAGTGTCTGCTCCCTGGTGGTCAGTATGTGTCAATGTGACTGGTCAACTAGTTGTTCCAGTTGTTTGGTTGTAATGGTCGCTTAAGCTTTTATATATATAGATGATGAAGTTAATATTTATTCACAATGTCATTTTTTGCACTTGAACTAATCTATGTGCTGGTGAAAGTTATTTTTAAAATGCAATTCTGCAGACCCCTTTAGTTGATCACCTTCAGCTAAGTTAATTAGTAGCCCATTTTTCCCCTGTATTTTATTAGGCAATAAATATATGACCAGCAAAATATTTTAACTTAAAAGTGCAATTTTTCTCATCTGTATACAATCAGTAAGTCCCGTGTTCAGTTTGAGGGTTAAGACTGGAGTGTTTATCACATGATTACCTTGGGCATCTTAGCTTCTTTTTGCAAGGGATAGGAAGTACATTAATTCACGTTTCTCAAATTTTAATGTATAAAGGAATCATCTAGAGATGTTGTTCAAATGCAAGTTCTGGCATTGGGGCCTGAGAGTCCACATTTCTACCAAGTCTTAAATGTGGCCAAAACTACTGGCCTACTATGCACTGGGCAAAAAAATGTAAGGATGAATTGAGAAGGGATAGTAGGAGGATTAGTGGGACTGTCATTGGGCCAGAAACAAAAAGAGTTTAGATTTAATTTTTCTACTCATTTGAACTATAGCTTCTCCAATTAGCCACTGAAGTCTCAATGTGCCCATCTGTTCAACTGGTATAAAGATTCCATTTTGCCCAGCATACATCAGAGAATTGAGTGAGAACAATGGGGAATACATGCATTTGATATGTAACATGTTGGAGAGTTAAACAAATAATATTGATTTTGCACAGCATCTTGCTTCTGGAAAAAAAAAGATGATGTGAGCAGTGTGAAACTCCTAAATCTTAACCAGCTTTAATTGATATGAAGAAATATAGCAGCATACAAACGTGTGCATATGAGAGTTCAACTATGCAGATATGATTACAGAGGGGGAAAAAACTGGAAGAAAAGATTTTGTATTGCTGTTGTCTCTGGAAGAAAGAATTATGGTTATAGGCTTTCTCTTTTTTTATGTAGTTCTTTATCATTTCACGAATTTGATAAATGGGTATGTATCACTTTTATGATAAGGAAAAGTAATGAAAAGTTAAATAGATCTAAAAGGTGGTCAGTATCCTCTGTATAGATTTAGGATACATGGTAGTCTTGCATCATTCTAACAAAAAGAGATAATAATGAACTGATATTGATTAAATTTTTACTATATAGCAAACATTGGGTCTAGGCCTTTACAAATGTGAACTTTTTAGCATGGCCCTATATATTAGCCCCCTAATAGCTTCCTATGCAGCAGGGAGAAGTCTTTTTAATACACAAATACATTTTCACTTTCCCCCTGTGTGATATGCCAATTATTTCCCATATGTTCACAGTCTACAAGGTCTTCTGGAAGCCAGCCCCTGACTGTTTCCCCTGACTCTGGAGGGTTCAGAACACCTTATACCCAGAAGAAATGAGCATCCTTAGCTTCAAAGATGGAGTAATGTGGGGAAGAAAAATAGTTTTTCTAAGTTCTCCTGGGTGGTCCAGTAATCAAAATTACATAAGGTAGATTAACAGGGGGAAAAATCAAGTTTTTTAATGCACAGGGAAGTCACGTAAACATGAAAATTCCAAAGACAGAAGGCAAAATGAGGCATACATGTCATTCTGGACTAGGGAGGGTGAAGAAGAGTTCTAGGACTTCAATTTGCAAGGAGATGAAAAGAGTTTTGGTGGGTCATTTTGAAAGAGTAGGGCACAGCCAGGACTTGGATCAAATGGCCCTTTCTAGATTCCTTCCTGCCTATCACACTAAGTCCATATTAAACTATAGTTATGTATGATGATAACTCCGTTCCTAGAGCAGGTCTTCTATCCTAAATTCTTTTAGGCAGGGGAAGACCAAAGTTTTTCATGAGTCTTTTGTTTTTTAAAAATAGCCAGCTTAAAATAATCAATATCCAAAGAGGTATATTTTGGAGTAGCAAACTCTGCCTCCCTTCAATGCCAAGAGAAATCCGAGCAAACAGGCCTAGCTGATTTCCCCAGTTCACTCCCCTTAGCTCACACCCTATGTCCGCTCACATTTTTTCATGACTTGTCACTCTTCATCAAATCTATAAAAATGCTCAGGTGGGTTTAACCATTTCTCCAGGTCTTTACTAGTATTTCCTTTTGTGATGCAAAATTTGTACTAAATACATTTGTATGCTTTTCTCTGGTTAATCTGTCTTTCTCTAAGGCCAGAGAGCCTAGAAGGATGATAGGAAAAATATCCTCCCTCAAGGCCTTACTTTTTAAGATAACATCATTAAAAATGTTCTTAACTTTTCTTATTAGAGTTAATAAGAAAATGAAGTCATTTATTTGTTTATTTATTTGACATCTTTATCCTCCACTAGAATATGAGTTCATCTGCCCAACTAATGATCTGACACAGAGGACCTGGTAGACTTGCTGGACTCAGAGTCCATGCAGGTCCTTGCTTATCATGGATTCCAATTGGTGCAGGACTCAGGCTTACATGCATATATGGGTGTGCATTTCAAACAGTCCTTGGGAGAGCTCAAATGTGCCAGGTTTGCAATGGGAGCACAGACCTCAGCATGAGGAGGTGTATGGTGGAGAAGGGGAGTTTATCACAAATGCTTTATGACAATGTCACTGGAGTGTAGAGAAAGAAAAATGGTGGGAAAAAGAGTAAACAGTGTTAATGCCCATAGGACCTCCTTGCATTCACCTTGTCATGCTGGTGTCAGGAATAGTTGTGTTTGACATATTTTCATGGGTAAAAAAAAAAATTAAGTTTATTCTTTACATTTGAAATTCTTTTGGGTGGAATTAGTAAATCCAGTTGCCTTTATTTTTGGAATGTTCTCATCTAATCTTTTTTTATGTATTCTGAATACCTTGTAACCTAAAAGTGTATGGCTGATTATAAAAATTCTACTTCGGTTGTTTTTAGAGTCAACAAAACACTTTCTTAGGGAAGAGCTATCATAACTGTGACTCTTGTGTTCAAGGAAAGAACACATTGCTTATTGGCCTTTCTGGGCCTTCTGGGATGCTCTGGAATGGAAAGAATTCCTTCTAAATCTTATGGTGCATAGCATAGACCCAGGATAGTGCTGAAATTTTAAGGTCCAAAGAGCTTTTCAGGTATATTTAGATGGTGATTCTTTTACCAGAGGAGGACCAGTCTGGGGATAGCTTCTTATGGTGCAACAGGAGAAGCATTTCAGGAACTCTTGTGAAGGAGGATGTGAGCAATAGTGGCAAGGTTTATTAGAAGGGGGCACATGGCCTAGATGTCCTTGAAAAGCCTGCCACGCTATGCAGCACTTCCCTGTTAAGTTCAGCAGCAGAAGCTGGCCCATGTTGCCAGTCAGCCCCAGATAGACCACACCCGAGGCTCCACCCGTGACCAGGTAGCTCAGCTCCATGTTGCTGTGAAAGAAGTCCAGGCCCAGACTTGTCCCTGCCAAGCCCAGGAGGAGGGCCAGGGCCCCGAGTTGCTATGCCATTACCCCGGCATTGGAGGCTCCAGTAGTCTAGCTCAGTCTCTGCTCCCCGCTACACTCCACACGGCTGCCAAAAAGAGATTGGGGCCCTTATGAAGCTTCCTTATATTTATTTCCTTGGGCTTGGGAGAGGGCAGGCTTTCTTTCAAAGATCCAATCTCTTTGCTGGCTTTTCCTGGGCTGGTATCCTTATCCTATCCGATCATTTTTCCAGATTTTCTCAGTCTTGTATCTTCCCTTTCGTAGTTGGTATTTTGGCTTCTACTGTGTGTGCACCCAGTGAAAGGACTCCTCCCTGTGCTATCTTCGCCCTCCTCCTGCTAAAGGGGCAGACTCCCCAGGGTGACCATAAAGTTTAATCAGGCTTAATCTGATATCTGCTGCTGATTGCTCTCTCCCTCCCTTCTGCTTAAAATCTAACTACCTACCTACTGTAACAATTCTATTATGCGTGTTAAAGTGAGTTGACTAGGGAAGGATTTCTGAACTTATATTTAAGTCTATGCTTCGGAGTAGGATATTGAGGAAGGAAACTTTCTGGAGAAGAACTAGAGAAAAAATTATCGCTAAAGGGCTATATCCTTGAAACTCAGCAAGCTTCTAACCAAAAGGCTTCAAGCAGTAGAATAGCTTTTGCATTCCTTTTAGCATCTTCTGCAATGAGAATCACTTAGAATTTTATTCTAGAATAAATTTCAACTGGCATGTTTTATTATATTTACTTAGCAGCATAAGGGAGATGAAAAGTGCTAACATATTAATTTAACAAGAGGAGATAGACCAGCTATCCAAAAAGCATACCAGAAAATGAACTCCACATTCCAGGACTGAATGATAAATATTTTGAGTATCTATCACATTGTCAAAGTTTCCTTTGGTTTATTAAATTGCCTGAACAATTATGGATTACCTTTATCATGATGGAATGAATCTTCTAGACATTTCATAAAGCCTTCACAATCTATAAGTCGCAATAAAGCTCTTATTTATCTTCTTGCAAACCCTCCATTAATTTAAAGACTTTTCTTATAGTCATTTAAACGTTTAATAAGACACTGGTGGTTGTAATAGCCCTAAAGATAAGTCATTTGTATTAGCCTTCCTCAATTTACTGCTGGTACAGTTTCTGTTGAAGGGTATATACACTGGAATGCAAGATAATCAACTTCTAACCTATTCAGCAAAATAAAGTTTTAAACCTTAATGAAAGTTGTAGATAGGCTCAATCTTTATAGCTCCTTTCAAAACAAGGCTTTTAAAGGATGTATTTACTATAAGTGTCAAACAGATAATAATCCTGCCTCCTTTTTATTGTTTTTACAACATTAAATGAAATAGAATTAGTATATCAGTTGGGATTGTTTTCAGTAGCAAGTAATAGAAAACCAGATTAACTGTGGTTTAAACACATATGGGCTCACTTGCCTCATATAATAAGAAATCTAGCAGGCTGACTACTAAGTGTTCAATGGTGCCATTAGGGATCCAGCTCTTATATCGATCTCTTTTGACATCCAAAACACTATGGTATTTGACTTTGCATTCTCAAGGTGCCTACTTCTCCTCCTATGATGCATCTGTGTTTCAGATGGAAAGAATGACTAAAAGATGAAAGCAGTGATGCCAACTCCATCTGTCCTGTTCAAAAGCTTTGCTAGATGCTCCACCAGTTGATAGCCACTGACTTCTTACAGCAGAGTATGTTACTTAGCCTTCTCTTGCTGAAGATAGATAGCTTTCAAGTCTCTGTAACAGAGGAATGAAAGGGAGAAGGGGGTAGCAAATGGCTTTCAGATGCCAAATTAGCCTACAGCCTGGCACACTGTTTTCACTAAGTGTCAGATGCCTATTATGACAGACACATCAACAACAACAATGCTGTTTGTGACTCTGCTATGTAATCATCACTAGAATGATTCTGATTTGGATCCCATAGCAAGTAAATTATAATGATGGTTTTAAATAAGAAAGTTAATAAACAATTATAATGTAATAATATATATTGAATGCTTACTAGCAGTAGTCATTTTTCCTGCATTTTATTTGCATTAACTGAATAAATCATTACAACAACCCTATGAGGTAGGTAATGTAATTGGACTATCTTCATTTTATGGATGAACTAGAGGCCCAATGCACAAAATTTGTGCAAGAGTAGGCCTTTCTTCCCCCTGCTACTGGCACTGGCTTCCTTCTGGCACCTGGAACCCGGGCTTCCCTCATATCCCTGGCTTTATCCTGAAGGACATCTGGTCTAATTAGCATATTATGCTTTTATTATTATAGATTATTATAGATTACTAGGGGCCCGGTGCACAAAAATTTGTGCACTCGGGGGGTGCGGGTCCCTCAGCCCGGCCTGTGCCCTCTTGCAGTCTGGGACACCTCGGGGGGATGTCCACCTGCTGGCATGCCTGGCCAGCCTGGGTGAGGGGCTGAGAGCCATTTTCAGGCTGCCCACAGCCCCTTCAGGGTTCGTGCACTGAGGGGTGGGAAGGCTGGTGAGTGCAGGCCTGGACGTTTCCCACCGGAGGGCCCACAATTGCACATGCCTGGTGGGCCCACACCGCTGAGGGGATACACCTGGTGCAGAGTTGGGTGGCAAGCCAGGGGTGGATGCTGGTGCAGAATCCCTCAGTTGGGCCCTGCTGCTGAGCAAACACATCCGGGGAGGAGCTGGGCAGTAAACTGGCTTCGGATTCTCCGCACTGAACAGCAGACGCTCCCGCACGCCCTGTGGAGGCCCCTGGGGGGTGGATGAAGGTAGCGGACCCTGGACGGGTGTTCCTGGACACCCTGCGGAAGCCCCCAGGGCAGAGCCAGGCAGTGGACCCAGGACAGGCGTTCCTGGATGTCCCGCAGAGGCCCCCAGGGGGCAAAGCCAGGCAGCAGACACAGTACGGCTGCTCCTGCACACCCTGCAGAGGCCCCGTGCTCCTGCATGCCCCGGGGCGGCCCCCAGGGGGTGGAGCCAGGCAGTGGACCTGGGACAGGCGCTCCTGGATACTCCTCGGAAGCTCCCGGGGGCAGAGCTAGGCAGCAGACCCAGGACAGCTGCTCCTGGATGCCCCAAGGAGACCCCAGGCCAGACCTCCCCCTCCCACTGAGCTGACACACCTGGCATATCAGAGCTGCCCTGCCAGCCTCCATCTTGGCTGGGTTAATTTGCATACAGCCTGTCTGATTGGCTGGTGGGCGTGGCTGTGAGCAGAGGCTCAGCCATCCTAGGCAGGCAGTTGCAACAGAAGCCTTTGGTTTGCTCTAGCTCCATGGCTGTTGGCCTCCATCTTGGCTGGGTTAATTTGCATACAGCTGCTCTGATTGGCTGGTGGTAACAGTTTATTTGCATGTTTCTCTTTTATTATATTAGATTATAGATGGGCTGAGGATTAGAGAGGAATGGCAGTAGCAGAGTGGGGGTTTTACATCAGAGCAGTCTGGATCCCTGAGTTTCTGCTCTTAAACACTACACTAAACTGTGTGTACAAGACTATTTCCTGTGACTTAAAAATTCATAGAATTTTGGGTCTAAGGTGAGAAATATGTTACTCAAAACTTACGTTTTCAACAGAAAAACTGAGGCCCCATGGAAGAACTGTGGTAGCCACGATCACCCAGATTTTTTAGCTAAAAATAGTTTGAGCATGGAAGTGAGGCTCTGCACATACAGTTCACAGTTCCTTTTCCTACAGGAAGCAAAAATTCTGGGTTAATTCCCAGGTTAGTTGTGAAAAGAGTGGTCACACTTATTATCAGAATGATTAATCATTATTTCTTAGATATCTAAAAAAAACTATTTTTATCAAGTTGTTATTATGAGAGTATTTTAGCAAGCACCTAATTAGAAGAATTGGTAGTTAAGTCTAAAGACTTAAATAGATTCAGGTAAAAAATGTGAGGTAAGATCTTTCATAGGTAATCCTATGTACTGACATTGTGTTAAATCAAAAGCATATAAATTCAGGTTGCCTCACTCTTAGTGGTGTTAACATTGATCATATAAGTTACAATGGTGCCAACAGATTTTTCTAGTCTATAGCTGTATTTTCTCTTTGTAATGAATAAGTATAAAGGAAGGGGGTGGGAGAAATATTTGACTCTGGCCTAATATTTGGTTCTGCAATCTTTTGTCTTATTTTTTAGCATCTGTTGGGGTTCCTTTTCTCAATCAATGATTCCTTTGGTATTATAGAATGGTGATTTTATAATTCTGTATTTTCTTCTACATTTACTGACTACAATTTCCTATAAATAAGCACTTTTACTCATAACAAGATAAAGTACAATTTCTCCTAAGACACACACACACACACACACACACACACACACACATGAAGAGAGACTGAATGAATACTTATTTCTCTTTGATTAGAATTTTTTAAAGTAAACTATTAACTTTTATATTGGATTTTGTTTATTTGCTTTTTGCTTTTCCTGTCTCTCTCTCTTGGTCTTTTTTCCTAAGAGTATTATGCAGTCTCAAGAGATTTTATTTATCCAATGTATTACAATCAATTAAGCTTCCAGGGACTATAAGAAAGAATGAATACACACAATGAAACAATTCCAGATATAGAATATTCCTCAAAATAACTTTCTTGGTCTGTCCAGAAAGTAAGTGTAATGAAAAAATGAAATTGATACTATCATAGAATACTAACAATCATATATTAATCCAATGCATGAGTTTGGGAGTTGTAGGAGTTCAAATAGGTAAAATTTGAATGTGGACTATAGGTTAGGTATTAGAAAAAATTATTGCTAATTATTTATTGTGATGTTATAGTATGATTTTGGTTATGTAGGCGAATGTCTTTATTTTAAGTGAACCATACTAAAAAATTTGGGGATAAAGGATCACAATGCCTGCAGTTTGTATAGAATTAATTATGTAAAAAACATTTGCAAGCACACATACACACACAATCACACAATTTACGCAAAGCAAATATGGCAAAATGTTATCTTGAATTTACTTATAGAGTTTATAGGTGATCATTGTTCAACTTTGTTGCGTGAAAATTTTTATTAAAAGTTTTAAGAAAAAATAAATGGCTATAACTGCTCTGGAATGTAGGGTACTTACTGAATCTGTAGTCTAGAGTAGCATTTTCTAAAGTATCTATTTTTTTTTTGCCTAGAAAGGAAGATTGCCTCAATATTGAGACAGAGCGATCTGGTCCCTTTGCTTTAAATAGGACAATAATATTTCTATCTTATTTATGTTTTGGGAGTCCTTTTACACTTTTATTGGAACACAGGCCTTTGGTAACCTTGAAAAAATTATAACACTCTAGGATGGAACTCTTAAAATTAGTCAAAAGATCCTCAGTGAACTTTGCCCCAAAGCAACTAAGATTTTGCAAAAATTGTCAGTCTCATAAAACCAATCATTTGCATATCTGATTAAGAGTCTATAACAGGGTTTGGCTAAGTGTCAAATGATAAATATTTTAAACTTTATGGGCTATACGGTCTCTGTCATAGTTACCCATTTCTGCCTTTTTAGTGGATAAGCAGCCACAGGAAATATGCAAATTAATGGGTGTGGCTGTGTGCAAATAAAACCTTATTTACAAAAACAGTTGGAGGAACTGATTTAATGTGAGCAATAAATAATGTGCATACTCTTTTCAATCATATAAAAAACATTCATGCTATCATAAAATATAGGGACAGTTTTTTTTGTTTTGTTTTGTTTTTTGATGTGATACAATAACACCCTCCCTTTTCAGGGCCTATGCCATCTATCCTATATAATAAAAGGGTAATATGCAAATTGACCCTACCAGCAGAACCACTGGGAATGACTGGTCACTATGACACACACTGACCACCAGGGGGCAGACGCTCAATGTAGGAGCTGCCCTCTGGTGGTCAGTGTGCTCCGATAGCAGGAGCTCTGTTCAGCCACAAGTCAGGCTGCAAGCTGCCAGCACAGCGATGGTGGGGAGAGCCTCTCCTACCTCCTCAGCAGCGCTAAGAATGTCCAACTGCAGCTTAGACCTGTTCCCCACTGGCAAGTGGACATCCCCCGAGGGCTCCTAGGCTGCCAGAGGGATGTCTGACTGCCAGCTTACGCCCAATCCCCTGAGGAGTGGACCTAAGCCAACTGGTGGACATCCCCTGAGAGGTCCCAGACTGTGAGAGGGCACAGGCCAGGCTAGACTGAGGGATCCCTGCCCCCCCAAGTGCACAAATTTTTGTGCACCAGGCCTCTAGTATATATATAAAAGGCTAATATGCTAAATGTCCCTCTGACTGTCTGACTGGTTGCTATGATGCTCACTGACCACCAGGGAGCAGATGCTCAATGCAGGAGCTGCTGTGACACGCACTGGCCATTTATAAAGAAACTAGGGGCCAGGTGCACAAAAATTTGGGCACTTGGGAGGTCCCTCAGCCCAGCTTGTGCCCTCTCACAGTCTGGGACCTCTCTGGGGTTGTCCACCTGCCGGCATGCCTGGTCAGCCTGGGTGAGGGGCTAATGGCTGTTTGCAGGCTGGCCAAGCCCCCCAGTGTGGACGCTCACCCCATTGGGGTGTGGCCAGCCTGAGTGACGGCCTGAGGACCGTTTTCAGGCTGCCCACAGTCCCTTCAGGTTTTGGGTCCCTACTGGGGTGCCTGGGCAGCCTGGGTGAGGAGCTGAGGGGCATTTTCAGGCTGCCCACAGCCCCTTCAGGTTTTGAGTCCCTACTAGGGTGCCTGGCCAACCTGGGTGAGGGGCTGATGGCTATTTGCAGGCTGGCCACAGTCTCTTCAGGGTTCAGGTCCCTAGTGGGGTACCTGGCCAGCCTGGGTGATGGGCTGAGGGCTGTTTTCAGGCTGCCCACAGCCCTCCAGTGTGAACCCTCACCCCATTGGGGTGTGAACAGTATAGATGACGGGCTGAGGGGCATTTTCAGGCTTTCAGGCTGCCCACAGCTCCCATTGACCCAATGTCCCAGCAAGGCAGGCTGGAAGCAGGTTTCTGGGGTTTATTTATCTTCTATAATTGAAACTGTTGCTTTAAGCCAAGGCCTAGGCAGGTAACGAAGCCTCCTGTTGGCTTCAGCTCTGTGGCTTCTATAATTGAAAGAATGTTGCCTTAGTAGACTCTAGGCAGGCAGTTTCCTCCATCGCTGGTGCAATGGAAGTCTGCTATTTGCTTCAGCTCTGAGGCTTCTATAATTGAAACAGTGTTGCAACTATGTTGTTGCCTTAAGCATAGAGAGGCCCAGTTGGCCGGCAGACACCTGACTCCTGGTGCAATGGAAGCCGCTTGTGTACTCCAGCTCAGTGACTGCCTGCCTCCATGTTGGCTGTGTTAATTTGCATACAGTCGCTCTGATTGGCTGGTGGGCGTGGCTTAAGTGTCCCATAGAAACCGTCAATTTCAGTATTACTCTTTTATTAGATTAGATGACACCATGGATCTGGCTCGCACAAACCAACACTCAGCTTCCCCCAAGTGTGACAGAGGCCCCTCCACCACCCTGGAGTGATACCCCATCAAATTTCAGCCAACACTGCTGAGACTCCATGGCACAAAATGCAGCCTACAGCCCAGCCCAGAAATGGTTGCAGTGGGCACCAGGTAGTGACATCACGTAACAATGTGGCTTCCTCTCCCTAGCGACCAGCCTCCCTGGAGTTTCTTCAGCCCAGGAACATGACTTGCTTTATAGCTAGGTGCAAACATTTTATACTTTAAACAAATGTCTATGAAACATTTTCCCGTGCCTCATCTCATTTGATCCTCACAGAAGTCCTAGAGTAGGTAGATAGGAGACTTGGTGGAACCCTATTTCTTTCCATTAGCCAGAAATTTTTTATTAAAAGTTTTAAGAAAAAATAAATGGCTATAGCTACTCTGGAAATGTAGGGTACTTAGAAAGTTTAGAAACTTGACCTGGCTGAAAAGAAGTAAGAAATGGTGGACCTTGAAAATGACTTCAGGTTTTCTCACTGCACAGCATATAGTCAAACACTGTTGCAGTTAAATATTTTACCCTTTGTTCTCCCTGTGTGATCTATAATAATAATCTGATTTTTGTTGATATTTACTGCAGTGTTGCTGACAGTTACCTGAAAGAGAAGTTGGGGTGCTTCACTAGGTTGGAAAAAGTTTTGCTAAATCAAAAAGCAGGGTCTAATTAAGCAAGATTATTCTATACTTATAAAGGCTAAGATGACTTGTGCATGTGTGATACATATAAAGCTGTCGCTAGTGCCAGTTGCATGCATGTGTTTTGATCTGTCATTTTTGATTGTGAATTTGGTTGACACTGCTATTTCAGAGAAGGGGTGAATAGTGATATTAAAATGTTTCTTCTAATAAGTTTCCTTTCAATGTGCATGAATTCCTGTACTGGGCCACTAGTTGTTAAAGAAAAAGCAGAGCCTGCCTGTAGTTAAAGAGGTAAAAACAGATTTTAATCAGGAACTATAACACATGAACAGTGAGGATCTATCAACAAGAAACAGGGTGGAAATGAGTGGATGAAAATTTACTAAGAATAAACATGAGGGGTAAGAGGATTCTGGCTGAACCAACCTAATAGGATTTGTTGAAGGCAAGCCAGGGTGATGAGACTTGCCTAGAAGATGGTGGAGAATGAGGAATTTGATTAAATATCAAAGTGGAGCCCAGCTGGTGTTGCTCAGTGGTTGAGTGTCAACCAATGAACCAGTAGTTCACAGTTTAATTCCCAGTCAGGGCACATGCCTGGGTTATAAATTTGATCCCCAGTAATGGTTGTGCGGTAGACAATCTATCAATGATTCTCTCTCATCAGCGATGTTTCTCTCTCTCTCTCCCTTTCCCTTCCTTTCTGAAATCAATCTTCTATAATAAAAGCGAAACATGCAAATGTGACCGTTACCACCAGCCAATCAGAGTGGCTGTATGCAAATTAACCCAGCCAAGATGGAGGCCAACAGCCAATCAGAGCGGCTGTATGCAAATTAATCCAGCCAAGATGGAGGCCAACAGCCACAGAACCAGAGCAAACCAAAGGGTTCTGTTGCAACTGCCTGCCTATGCTGGCAGTTGGAAGTGGCACCAGGGCACCAGGGCACCAGGAAGTGGAAAGCAAGGTGGCGGGCCGGGGAGCGGGTAAGAGGTGGCAGGGGATCGGCGGCCTGCTTGGCAGCTGTCCAGGCCCTTTGCGAGGCATCGGGGAATGGGAAAGAGGCAGCAGGGGGTCAGTGGCCTGCTTGGTCGGCTTCCCATGCCCCTTGCAGGGCACCAGGAAGCGGGAAAGCAAGGTGGCGGGCCGGGGAGTGGGAAAGAGGCAGCGGGGGAGTCAGTGGCATGCTTGGTGGGATTCCCAGGCCCTTTGTGGGGCACAGGGGAGCGAGAAAGCAAGGCTGCAGGGGCCGGGCTCCTGCTTGGCAGCTCCCCAGACCCCTTGGTGGCACCGGGAAGTGGGAAAGGAAGGCAGCAGGGGATGGGTGAGTGGGAAAGAGTTGGCGGCCTGCTTGGTGGCTTCCCAGGTCCCTTCCAGGGATCAGGGAGCAGGAAATGGCTGGCCTGACCACGAGGCGGGGTTTTCCCTGCTTTCTGGTGGCTGGAGGAAGATGGGCAGTAGGCAAGCTTGGGAGGCAGGCAGCACCCAGCCCTGGCCACAGCTCAAAAAAGAGAACAACATGCAGGGGAGGGCAAGAGTCTGAGAGGTCAACATAGAGGGGGTGCCTGCTCCAAGCCTCCACAGTGTGCCTGGTGGCAGGTCCCCAGCAGGTAGACACACACAGGAGGACTGCTCCGAGCCTCAGATGCGGCTGGGGGCAGGTCCCCAGTGGCCACACACACACACACACACACACACACACACCAAAGGCGCCTGGCAGACTGGGGCCATCATAGGACATCCACTGAAGGGTCCCAGACTGTGAGAGGGCACAGGCTGGGCTGAGGGACTCCCTCCACCCCGAGTGCACAAATTTTTGTGCACCGGGCCCCTAGTCTGTATATATAGTAAGTGGAGGATTCTGTCTAAACTGACTCAGCAGGATTCTGTTGAAACTGACTCTTGGGGACTTGTCCTAGAATGGGTCCTAGTGGCTGAGAGGAACCTATCCAGAATTAGGAGAGTCTTTACCAACATACTGCTTGCTTTCTGTGAAAATTTATCTTCCTTTTTCTCACTTAGTTAATTGTTTTTCTTTTCTTTTAATTTCTCCCCTTAAGCAACACATTCCCAAGAAAGATTCTTTAAGTCAATTCTTGAACTGGATGATTTCTTATTCACAGCATTCACTAATTATGTATTTATATGATTAGTTGATTAATTCTCACAATTATTGATTAATGATTATCTCTAAGACATAAGTCATTGAAAAAAAGGAGCAATTCCAGTTTATTGTGTTATCGTTTGTTAGTTAGTCACTTTTGTTTTTGCCTTTTTTCCTCAGCATTTTATCATCAATCTGGCAAGGCACCTGGCACTTAAGCTATTTATTGAGTGGATTAACTAGTACCTTTCCAACTTGTTATTATAATGTACACATAAAGAATAAGACAGATATTGAAAATATATGGTTAATGAATGCATTGACTTATAAGTTGTGGTAAGTTATTTTTCTTTTTTAATCCATTGTCTTGTAAATACCAGTAAAACCAGAGTATTAGCATATTAGTTGGCATCTTAAAGAATTAGCATTGTCTTTGGGGATGTTCTAACTTCTCACCATATTTGAAAATAGCTTTAAAGCTTAAGTAATGAAGTAGCTAAGTAAGTCTTAGGGACTGGCATGTGACATAGTCATTTGAATACCTTTTTCTGAGAACTTCAGGTGATTTCTTGTGTTATTTAGGACAAAGTCTAAATTCTATAAAATGATGTATCTGGCCCCCTAATATCTGGTTCTAATTATTAACCATTTATTTTGTTATTCTATGCAAATCTGCTTTTGTGAAACTGATTTACATGGTTTTTGAATCTCATCTTTGTTTTTTTCTGACTGATTTTTTATAATCTGAAATATTAAGTGAGTTTTTAATCTCAATTGCCTTGCATTTTCTAATAAAACTCATTTTTAATGCCACTATTTTCCCACTAAACAAATTAATTTCACAAAATTAATTTATTTTGCACAATCTCTTATGCAGTATAGATTTATTTAGCATGGAATGTCAAGAACCCAAATACCAAATCAAGGAAGAAATAAGAATATGACATGGCAACCAAAAGAGGAAAAAGCTTTCAAGAGACACTCAACTTGTCTCCCAAGTTTATTTTTGCAATTGATCACATTTATTAAAATAACAGTTTTAATGCAAGTAAGATGTTTACAATACAGTGTAAAGAATTCTCTCCATATATGGCTCGACAACTTTATTTCCACTACAGACTGGTGTTATGGTGCACATAAGTTATCCTGCAGCACAATACTACTGGTGGATTATGTGACTATATGTTATTTGTTATAAGAATAACAATAACGATGCAGCGTGTTTATTGAAATAACCTTAGAACTTGGAAAAATTACTTTCTCTTGCCACGACAGCTACATGTTTCCTGCTCCTCTTAACTATTTCTTTTCATTGCTGGATTTCTGGGAAGATTATCCCACAGCTGACAGGCTTTCAGAACTGTAATTGGGAGGAATAAAACTGGAGAACAAGTGGCTCCATGTAAATGTAGTATAGATTTCATTCTCTTCATTTCACATGGCAAATGTTCTCTTCCAATAAAAAGGATTCTCCTGAACTTGAATTGTTTCTTTGTTCCCAATATATCAGACACCTTCAGAATACTAGATTCTTAAATTTCATGATGTAAATAACTGCTCCTTGATAATGTTGAAAACTGAGTTTTTAAATTTTTATTACATCCACTTTTGTGTATTTTTAAATTTATTTTATAACAACCAGATGAGCAAACAGGGGCTTATAGACTTACCCACAATTCAAGACAGTGATGTCTGAGCCCAATATATCTAAATTCAAGTATCTCCTATTGAACCACTACCATTTTTCTTGGTTAGTCCAAATGGTTAGGAGTATCCTCTGCACAGGTTTATCTATCAGAAGATGCTAAGCCTGCCATCTCTTTATTCTGAGAACTTTGCCTGTTCCTTGAAAGAGAGGCCTTAAAGCTGTGATGGCCACAAATGATAAGGCATTGGAAGTGTTAATCTGTGTGCAGAGAGCCACCAGGATTTCTTCCAGTAATGGCACTTCATATCGGTGTTCCATGACATGGCCCATCCATTTTCACAAGCTGACATGGTTATGGAAGTCAGTAAGGAGCCAACCAAACCTACAGGAGATGCAAGAACAGGTACCCATCGACATTTTATGCCAGTCATGTGTCATGCCAACTTTATATTTAGTTCTGATGTTCAGCAGCCTCATCTTTATTGGAAAGTTTAATCCTGATGCCCATTAACACTTCATAGTCTAGTCAGAACCTCTCAGTCCCTGTTTTTCATATCCAATCTGTTTACTTTCTGGATAAGTCTATGCAGTTTACAAAAACATATTATTACATATTATCAAAGGTTACTGATGGTGTACAACAACATTGCATGTGGTGAGAATCTACACACATGTGACAGAAATCTGGAAGCTGAAGGTCTACAAAGTACTTTGAGAAAAAATGTACCATTACCATTTGTATTTTTAAGCTGTAGGCATCATGCAGATTCTTACTGATACTTTCCGTACTTTGGAAAAAGCATTGTAGAAATGAGGACACAAGAAAATAAAATTGAAGCCAAAGAAGAGAAGGAACACTTACTGGATAAGAAAATTCTGTTTCATTTTGATGGAGTGTTTCAAAGTCTTAAGGAAAGTTTCCCCCCCTAACCTCCTATGTTATATTTATCTCCTGTGCTTCTGAGGTAACTAAGAAAAGAAAATAAGAGGAGAGAACAGAGATATATATTCCTCCTTAAAGTCTGTTTCTTGGACACATATAAATGTAGCACAGTGGCCAAGAGAAATCACATTTAAGGGCAAGTGGATTTAAAAAGATAAATAGTTTCTTTCCCAAGCTCTATATCCAGCTCATCAGTATTACAGTATGTTTTTATAATAGGATATATTAAAAATGAAAATTATTAAAGCAGTGCAATGGGAACTTTTGCGATTGCATTACTATTATAGTCTGAGACCTCATAATATTTAAAATGTGCCTTCATGATTTTTTTGCTTTGGAAGTGTAGCTTACAACAATATTATAATATTATACAATTAAAAGGGTTTCATTTTTCATCATAAAAAATAGCATTCATTTTGTTTATCTGAATTCTATTGAAAGTTAATTAACATTTTAAATGATGTCTATTTAACGTACTACTGCCATATTTATCAAGCCCCACATCACTTGTGTGTCCATTCAGCAATCGTTTGGTAAATCTGTTTTAGAAACCAGACGTTTTTCTCAATTCTGGGAATGTAACACTGAATTAATATTTTTCTATTCTCTTAAAGTTTATGGCTTAATAAGAGTTGCTAGTTAGGGTTGGGAAAATGAAGAATTTGTCTTCCAGCTTATAGGATTTACACTTCTGTGAAGAGCAACCCCTTCCTTGGACAATTAAATCTAGACCCAACCCAGCCGTTCTGAAGTCTTTTTTTCCTGGCTTATTTGAGATGAATATGATTGCCTTGGTTTTTGTGGGCTGCGATAAAGAATATTTAAGTCTCATTCTCCCGTACCTTCATTTTCTTAGCATAAATTCATCTCAAGCTTTATTTCAAAACCCAATTTATCATTAAATTGTTGAAATGAGGTTAGCAAATGATACAACTAATACTAGTATGTCAGTCCACCAATTTTAATTTCTATACTTAAAATTTGGCATGATTTTTCTTAAGATATAGTTGGAATATTATTTTCTCTCTGGTGCTCTGTTATTCCATTTTTTCTCAAAATAAATTTAGATTAAAAATGAGAAACTTGGCAAGTCTGCAGCAAGAAAACTTTTACCAAGCTTGAAAATTATTTTTTAGGGAAAAAAATTTCAAGCAAGCCCAAAACATTTGTTCAGCCATCTAAGATTTATATGTAAAACACTTTTAGAAATATTTATGTCTGTGTATATAAATAAAACCCTACAGTTCTTTGAGAGAGTAGTACATATAATCTTAATAGTTGAAGAAAAAGTGTTCTAGTTTAAGAGTTTTATGCATTTTGTTCTGCTATGTGGCCTTAACTCTGCAGCATTATGATAGTTTGTAAAATTTGAAGTTCTTAATATTGTTTAAACATCTACTTTTGAGGAAATGTATCCTTTCCTTTTCCAGATATATCACATATAAAATATCCCATCTGGGCTGAATGCCAGGGACACACCATGCTTAAGTAATAAGCCCAATTATCTTGCTTATAAACAGCAGCTAGAAATTGAACTCCTGTTGGCAGATATATAGGGTAGTTAAACACTAAGTGGGATTAATTAAAATCCAAAATGAGTTACATTACAAACACATATAATAATAAATCACATTCAAATATTAAGTAGAGCAGTGATCTTATTTTCTTCTCTTTTTAGTTAATAAAGTTTATATTTTTGAACCATCCTGAGAAGAGGCTTTCAGAATTAGTGGAGAGCTTATTTACTCAGAAGAAACTTTTGAGATAGAAATGTCAGATTCCAAGCCTCCTGTTTGCTCCAGGTCCATGGCCACCACTATCTTGATTGGGTTTATTTGCATACTCGCTCCTGATTGGCTGGTGGGTGTGGCTGATGGGTGTAGCAGAGGTATGGTCAATTTGCATGTTTCTCTTTCATTAGATAAGATAGATATACACACACAAACAGATTCCTTCATCCCCAGGGGCAACTGGCTTCCTTCATCCCCAGGGGCAAACTGATAAAAATGAATGCGATGATAATAAATATTTCACCCCCAATGCCAAGGAATATGAGTATAATATTCTCAATATTGGTGTAGGCTGTAGGTACATATTGGCACTATAATGTGTTGAGTAAAATTTTGGGGGAATGTAGTAGAGGGAAGTTGTTACAGTTCAGATCAAGCACATATAATAATGAATTTATAATCAGAACTAGAGGCCCAATGAATGAAATTCATGCAAGAGTAGGCCTTCTTTACCCTGGCTCCCAACTGGCTTCCCTTTGGCACCCAGGCCCTGGGCTTCCCTCTGGCTGCTGGCAGGCACCTGGGACCTGGGCTTCCCTTGCAGCGCTGGCTTCATCCGGAAGGTCGTATGGAAAGACATCCAGTCTAATTAGCATATTATGCTTTTACTATATGCCTGGTCCACAAAAATTTGTGCACTTGGGGGTGAGGGAGGGGCCCTCAGCCCAGCCTGTGCCCTCTCACAGTCTGGGACCCCTTAGGGGTTGTCCACTGCTGGCCTAGGCCCGCTCCCCAGGGGATCTGGTCTAAGCTGGCAGTCATACATCCCTTTGGCAGCCCAGGAGCCCTCAGGGGATGTCTACTTGACAGTGGGGAGCAGGCCTAAGCTGTAGTCGGACATCCTTAGCACTGCTGAGGAGGTGGGAGAAGCTCCTGCCACTACTGCTGTGCTGGCAGCCATCAGCCTGACTTGTGGCTAAGCAGAGCTCCCCCTGTCCACCAGGAGGCAGCTCCTACATTGAGCGTCTGCCCCCTGGTGGTCAGTGTGTGTCATAGTGACCAGTCATTCCCAGTGGTTCTGCTGGTAGGGTCAATTTGCATATTACCCTTTTAGTATATAGGGTAGAGGCTTGTTGCACGGGTGGAGGCTGGCTGGTTTGCCCTGAAGGGTGTCCTGGATCAGGGTGTGTGTCCCGCTGGGGTTCCTGGCCAGCCTGGGTGAGGGGCTGAGGGCCATGTTCAGACTGGCCACACCCCCTTCAGGATGGGGGGAGGTCCTGCTGGGGTGCCTGGCCAGCTGGATGAGGGCCTGCAGGCTATTTGTAGGCTAGCCAAGACCCCCAGTGGGGATCCTCTCCCTATGAGGGTGTGGCCAGGCTGGGTGAGTGGCTGATAGCTGTTTTTAGGCTGGCTATGGTCCTGGGCAACCCAGACTCCCAGACCCTGCTTGAGTGAAGGCCAGGATGGTTGGAAGCAGGTATCTGGGATTTATTTATGTTCTATAATTGAAACTTTGTAGCCTTGTGCGGAGCCCACAGCTGGCCAGGGCAGGTGGGAAGCTTGGCTTCCTTCATCCCCAGGGGCAACCCAAGCCTCCTGTTTGCTCCAGGTCCATGGCCACCACTATCTTGATTGGGTTTATTTGCATACTCGCTCCTGATTGGCTGGTGGGTGTGGCTGATGGGTGTAGCAGAGGTATGGTCAATTTGCATGTTTCTCTTTCATTAGATAAGATAGATATACACACACACACATACACACACACACATATGTATATATGTAGATAATTCTTTTCACAGAAATTTATGATGGTAAATATTAAGAAATATTAGCTATGTTAACTGATCTTACTGTGATAATCATTTCACAACAAAATGGTATCTAAAAATAAAGTAAAATGAAATAACATTATGAGCATTAACTTTGGATGTGAAAAGTAAGAGGTGGAGATTGATAACATGGGAGGGAGAATATTTGTTTTGGGGTTATAGGAATCTCTCCAAGTCAGTGTGCCAACATAGATTTTGTTTTATTTGTTTTCCAATGGTTGTGGCAAAGGTTAATGTATTTTGAGAGAATTACCTCCTGGGGTTATTATAAGAATGCAGAAGTGACTTGTGAAAGAGAAGTATTTTTTTTACCATTTGCAGATTACATATTAAACTTTCTAAAACTTTACATTATTTCATATAATTTTCAAATAGTTCTTCAAGGTAAATAATGATATTCCAAGTAATCACGTAACTTCTTTAGTAGAATGTTATAGTTTTTACTTCAAATTTTTATGGCTTTATATATTTTTTACTTTTCAAGCATTATTTCATCTGAATTTCGTAAGTTTTATGGCATGAAGAAAGAATTTATATGTAAGTGTTTATGTGCAAACTTTCTTTTTTTAAAAGGGATAGTCAGCCCTGGCTGATTAGCTCAGTTGGTTAGAACATCATTTCCATACCCCAGGGTTGTAAGTCCCATCACAGCCAGGCAGTCAGAGTACATAAAAGAATTAACCAATGAATGCATAAACAAGTGGAACAACAAATCAATGTCTCTGTCTCTCTTTCTCTCCCCCTTTCTCTCTCAAAATCAATAACTTTAACTGAAGGACTTATATGCATGCATATAAGCATAATCAATGGACACAAGACACTGGGGGATAGGGGAGAACGGAGGAAGGTCAAGGGGAAAAATGGAAACTTATTTAACCCTTTTTGTAATCCTTAAAGTAATAAAACAAAAAAAATTTAAAAAAGGACAATCAATGGTTCATTTAGTGTATATTGAGTAGTTATTCTTTGCAATTCTATGTCAGTTTTTGTTACTTTATTGCATGTAACTTTTTCCTCAAGAGTCTTTGCATATCACTAGAAGTTGGTGTGCATGTGTTTAGAATGTCATGTCTTGTTGATACTATGGAATATCCCCCTTTTATCTCTGGTAATAATTTTAGTCCTAAAGTCTATTTTGTTTCATGTTTACATATCCCTTAATTACATGATGTCTCTTTTTTCTACTTGTTTATTCTGTTTTTTATATTTAAAGTTCCTTTTTTGTAAAGTTCATTCTTATAGTTTTATTCAGTCTGATACTCTGTTTTTTATTTGGAAATTATAAACTAAAAATGTAATTATTGATGTGGGTGGTTTTAAAATCTCACACAATATTCAATAATGAATTCAAATAGATTTCAGATATGTTTAAGAGCTCTAAGTAGAATATTTCTGAAAGAAAACATAGGAACAAATCAAAGTGACCTTGCATTTGGCAAAGATTTCTTATAATAGAGTATAAGTAGTGAGAAAGACTATAGAAAAAAACAATTTGCACTTTAACAGAATTTAAAATTTTAATGTCTCAAAAGTCATTGTTATAAAAATGAAAAAGCAAGCCACAGACTGGGAGAAACAATTAATGTCAGATATCTTGAAAACTGTGATCTCACAAAGTACTTTCATTTAGATTGTATAAAGAGTTTTAAACCTCAATATAAGACTAATACGTGAATAAAATTGGGTAAGGCATATAAATATGCACTGCCCAAAAGATAATGTATGAATGGCACATAAGCAAATAAAAAGATACTCAACAACGTTAGGAAGATATTAATTAAAACCCAATTAGCACTGTAAGCCATTTTGTGTAATGTTTTTAGACCAAAACAAGTTGGGAAAGATGCTGGTGGTCTTATAAGATCATACAACCTTATAGGAAACCATTTAACAATTTATTAAAAAGTTAAACTTACATTTACTATATGGTTTATCCACCAGAAAAGAAAACACATTCATACAAAGGCAAATGTTCATCGTAGTTTTATTTATAGTGGCACAAGTTGGAAACAACACAAATGCCAATCAACAGACAAATGGAAAAACCTATTTTGATATAGCCATATGTAATGGAATACTCATCAGCAATTATAAAACCATGACTACTATTGTATGCAACAACATAAAAAAGTACATGTATAATTAATTTTTTGCAGTGCCTCCTAGCCTACCCGTAAGTGACTGCAGACATATGAGTAATCCCAGCAAAGCTGAGGAGAACCACTAACAGTGCCCAGACTAAAAAAATACATATTTTATCTTCACCTGAGGATATGTGTATTGGTTTTAGAAAGAGGAGAAGAGAGAGGGAGAGAGAAACATTGATAAGTTGCCTTGCTTACACATCCAGACTGGGAATTGAACCCCAATTTAGGTATGTGCCCTAATTGGGAATGGAACCTGAAATCTTTTGGTGCATGAGACCATGCTCCAACCAACTGAGTCACTGGGCCAGGCAGCAAAATATATTTTTTAAGCTACTAAGTTTTAGAGTGTTTTGTTATACAAGAATAGCTAACTCGCAGTTAAATGCTGAAGTATAGAGCAAACATTTATTCCCTCTGAGCAAAATTTTTCTAATTTGTAAAATGG
Organism: Murina feae; assembly: GCA_004026665.1. Taxonomy (NCBI): domain Eukaryota; kingdom Metazoa; phylum Chordata; class Mammalia; order Chiroptera; family Vespertilionidae; genus Murina; species Murina feae. The sequence continues at coordinate 16,373 of PVJC01002253.1, read as the reverse complement.
ATATGGGAAAAATTGTACTACTCATACATGCCAAATAACTCAGGCTTTTGGTAAGGATCAAATGAAATAATGTGAATGTCCTCTAAATTACAAGATTAAAAAAATTACTATGTGAATTTATGTTATTTTTCTAGTATAAAACTTTTCAGGAATACTTATCAAGCATGTTTGAAATATATTATAGGTTAGGGTCTGAATTTAGAAATCACATATTTTTGTCTTTACCTGGAGCCTTTCATGTAAATGATGCCAGTAATGATATAAATAAAATAAGCTGGCATAATCATTCAAAGCTATTTTAAATTATAGACAAATTTCAGAAATGCTAATAATAAAATCAATTAAGCAATGTTGTTTTAATAGAAAATAATTTAATTCACTATTTAGAACCCTTCTCAGACTAAAAGGTAGAATATGAACACTGTCATTGTCATTAGGAAAGGACCAGTGAGAACTTCCATCAAATTTATTTTAAATGAAGCAAACTTGTCTTAAAAATTCCTATATATGAGCACATATAAAATAATAGAACTTCAGTGTTAAAACATGTTTAATGTTATATTTGAGTTATTTATTTTGTTTCTAATACACCCTTATGCAAACTTAAATCACTGTTTTTCTGTGTAAATAATGAACATAATATAAAAATAGTTTTTCATCCCTTACCGGTTTGGCTCAGTGGATAGAGCCTCAGGCTGTGGACTGAATGGTCCTGGGTTCAATTCTGCTCAAAGGCATGTACCTTGGTTGCAGGCCGCATCGCCAGTGGGGGGCGTGCAGGAGGCAGCTGATAGATGTTTCTCTCTCATCCATGTTTCTAACTATCCCTCTCTCTCTTTTAAAAAGTCAATCAAAATATATTTTAAAAAAATAGTTGTGCAATTTTTGTTCCAAGATAAAGATTTTATGTGTACTGGTTCTGAATTAGGCTTAGAAGAATACTTGAAATTGCATAGTCTGGAATACTTAAAAACATGCTTTAAGTCATTAGAGTCCATTAATTTGTTGAGGAATACAGCTAATATAAGAACCCTTCAATAGGAAAGAAAATGGAGTTCAGGCTCAGGCAAATTTACTTCCTGTTACATAGCAAGTAGAATTTATTAAAGGAAGTGATTTAGACCCAAGTATATTGATTAGTCCAGATTTTTTCCTTTGTCAGAAAGCTGAGTACGTATTCACTGCTGTTATAGTCATTTGGTTAATTAATCAACAGATCTTATTAGGTTTATAAGAGAAGCATTGTGCATGTTTGGCCTAAGTTGTAAGTGGAGGACAGAAGCAGGGCCCCTGACATGAAAGAGATCCATATCTTGATTGCGCTAGAGGATGCAAACCTGAGCAGTCACATGTTACAGAGCAGGGGGAGACCGATTGGATGCTCAGCAAAGCTGTTGTCTTTCCCTGGACACAGGCTGAGTGATCTTTCCATACCCCCTCCATCTATTTGAGGCTATGTGACTGGTTTGGATGTTAGAATCCTATATAATAAAGATGTACTATACAAATGGTTGTTATGCGGTAAGGACCTGAACACAGATCAGCAGGAAGGTGAGGCAGCCAGCTACAAAGCCGGCTGTGGAGAGCTATAGGAGGGGGCAGGGCAGCAAGCTATGAGGGAGGGTGGGGGGAGGGGGGAGGGAGAGGGGATGATAGAGTCTCTACAATCCCTACTGATCTTCTTTGGATAGTTATGTGAGCCAGGAATATATCTGTTTGTGTTAAGCCACTGAAATTTGGGGATGGTTTATATAGCTCTTGGTCTACCTTGACTAATTCTTAAACACACTTATTTCATTGACTCAACAAATAAATATTCACTAAGTACCCACTATGTGATAGGCACTGTGCTCTAAGAAGTCAGGGGGACAAGAGAGAACAATACAGACAAAATTCCTTATTCACCATGTGTACATCTAGTGTGGGGAGACTCAAACATACATTCAAATAATGACATGTTACTGAGTATGACTTAAACCATGAAATAAGTAAACCAGATTATGTAACTAGAGTAAGGGAGGGCTGTTTCAGATGGAGTGGTCAGGGCATGCTTGTAGAAGGAGGTAATAATGAAGCTAAACCAAGAACATGAAAGAACACAGCAAGGAAAAGATTCTGGAGATTAAGACTCCTAGCAGAGGAAACACTGGGCACAAATAAGCTGGAAGAACTCCACATGTTCTGGAAATTGAGAGACTTGAATAACTTGAGAGTAGCAAGAGGGAGGTTGAGGAGTTGGGATTGGAAAAGCACAAGTGGCTTATTCACATAGGATTTTACTTCTGTATTTATCCTAAATGCCATAGAAGTGCATGGAAGAGTTAGAAGCAAGGGAATGATGTGGCCCTAATCTAAATGAGATAGCATGTGGAAAGTGTATGGATCTATTAAGTCATGTGTATGTTTTAGTGGCGGTGGTAATGGCTATTGTTATCTCTTAAAATATAACACTGGCCACTGCAGGACATATGGAGACAAGAATGAAACTAGAGAGATCAGTTAAGCGATTATGGTGTCTCAGCTGAGGACATTGGATTGATCTCATATGGTAGAAGAAGGGTTGGGGAGATAGAATGAACCCAGTTATAGCTCAGCAGTGAAGGTGGGAATGAGAAAAAGGGAGCAGCGAGGACTGTCTCCCAGATTTCTGGCATTATTGGTAAGAATATGGTGGCATTATTTTTTTGGAATGGGAGTCAAAGATTCCGTTTTAGACATATTCAACTTGGGTGTTAGAGGAACCTGCAAATGGGGAGATCAAATAGGCAGGGGAATATTTGAATCTGGAGTTCAGAAGAGAGGTTAGGGGTGGAACCATATATTTGCAAAATCTTAGTGGAAAGGTAAGCTTAAAACCCAAGACAAATTAAATCACTAAGAAAATGTGAGTAGAAAAGAAAAGTAAGCCAAGAACCAAACCAGTCCTTAAGAAAACCAAGACTGAAAGGTCTTAAATAAAAGGAGAAACACATGTTAGAACTAAACTCTGTCCTTTAGTTCATGCCTGCACGTGAACTGAAACTACTGTTCTGAATCTCTAAAAGTAAGGTTTTGAAACAGGCTAAGCAGCTCCATAACTTGAATATACTTTTCTGTCCATAATTCCTTACCCATTAAATGCCTGTTCATTCTGTCAATCCCTGTGGGTTTGCAAATCTTTTTTTCTTCTTTCTCTTGTTTATTGACATCTTCTCTCTACTTCTTCTCTTAACTGTCCAGTTTCTCTGCTCTCCAACTCAAGATCCCAGCGGAAACCAGTCTGTTAATTGTCCAAGCTAATTACCATTGTTGTGATAATTCCTCACAGTCCACCTCCTGAGCCACCAGCCAGTGTATGGATGCTATCCATCCTGCTATAACAGTGCTCCTTGCTTCATGTAGCAACCCCATACCTTTTGCCTGAGCAAACAGATCCTTTAACGACAGGGGGACTTTGAACATAAGCATGTAAGTGGCAAGTCTAGGAAAACAAATACTAATTAAATGGAAATTATTTAATGCCACCACTCCATATGAACCAAATTACAGCTCTCAGACTTTTTTTATCCTTCCTTTTCTACCTTGAATACCTTTCTGAGAAGTGATTAGTGAACATCGTTCAGAAGTCCTTCAGAGACATAGAAGGAAATAGCAGGTAAAATCTAAGTGTCCAGATACAGCATATGGCAACTAGTTAGAAAAATATCAAAGCTTGAGTGTGTTTTTTTTACCAAATTTACCCAATTTTATACAAGTTCCTGTTTATTGCCCCAGGGGCTTGGATAAAAAAACGGAGAAAGGAAGATATATATATATATATATATATATATATATATATATATATATATACTGACAGGAAAAAATAAATGTGGCCCTATTTGTGATGTGGAAGAGTTTCCCCACTTTATTTTTAACTATGGAATTTTTGTTTTTGTTTATCTTAATTTGATATTTGTTTATTTGTTTTTACCACTTACACCCTGTTGCTTGGGAGACTTTTATGTGAAATGTTTAAGACAACAAGAGCTGTTCATTGGACATACAATTTTGTTTCCCTGATTTTGGATGGACAGTGACCTAAAATAATCCTATATAATAATCCTATATAATAAAAGGGTAATATGCAAATTGACCCTAACAGCAGAACAACTGGGAATGACTGGTCACTATGACACACACTGACCACCAGGGGGCAGACACTCAATGTAGGAACTGCCTCCTGGTGGTCAGTGCGCTCTCACAGGGGGAGCTCTGCTAAGCCACATGCCAGGCTGCCAGCTGCCAGCACAGCAGTGGTGGCAGGAGACTCTCTCGCCTCCTCAGCAGCGCTAAGAATGTCTGACTGCAGCTTAGGCTTGCTCCCTGCTGGCAAGTGGCTATCCCCTGAGGGCTCCTGGGCTACTAGAGGGATGTCTGTCTGCCAACTTAGGCCTGATCCCCTGGGGAGCAGGCCTAAGCCAGCAGGTGGACATCCTCTGAGAGGTCCCAGACTGTGAGAAGGCACAGGCTAGGCTGCTCTGAGGGATGTCCCCGAGTGCACAAATTTTTATGCACCGGGCCTCTAATATGTTATGTTTGGACAATCGTGTTTGCAAGCTATGACTCTGGCATTTAAATACAAGTTTCATTTTAGTGCTATTTTGTGGAAGCAATAAAAACCACATTTATTGCATTACTGGTTAGAGTTTATGATTCTTCCTTCAAAATATTATTTTACTAGTTTCTCCTGCAAAAAAATTATATTACTAGTTAACACAAAACCAAATCTTTGGTCTTGCTGACAGCAAATAATACACTCTTTTCAACATTCATTTTTTATTTTTAAAATTTGTCTAAAATGTTATTACTTTTAAAAAAGTTTTTTTATTTAATCAGCTTATATCCTTGTAATAATGAAATAAATATTGCAGCCCCTCCCCCCCAGCTATGAATATAACCTCCCTTGACTAGTGAATTTTGTTTTTCTGGTAGTTTATGAATATTTATTCATAAATATTTGATAGTTTCCATGTATTTTGAACACTTATTAAGAATTCATGTATTATACATTCATTGTGCAATAAATGTAATTCAGGTACCTGTTCAAGTCAATACAACTTTCAATTGAAATAAACTACCTGCAGGTCACATCCAGGAGCTTTGGTTTTATAGATTGCCAATTTAAGAGGAAAAATCTCAGACTGACTATAGATTCATGAATGTCATAAATTTCACCAGGAAGAACTACTCAAGTGCCTTTGCCTGTGGAGTGAATGGTTGGCCTTCTCTGCGTTCTTTTATCTAATTACATCAGTCATTTCTGTAGTTTTGCCCTCAGCTATAGGGAAGTCATCTGTAGGCCCTCAGTATTTCCTGCCCAGTAAGAGTTTAACACAGTAATTTAGGTACTTAGAGCTATACCAGACAGTTTAGCAATGTGATTTACGATGGGAACTTGGGGTCACAAGGTATCAGCTAGACTTCTCTAGGAGCTGAAATCCGAGGTTAGCATTGTGGTCAGACTGTAATTGAGCCCCAATAAAGCTTTAGAAGCCAAGTCTTGGGTGAGCTTTCCTAATGGTAACACTGTGTGTATTGCCACACATCTTTGATGGGGGAAGATGGCTTTTCTTGAGTTCCCGAGTCCATAGCTGGTCTGTGTTCTTTCTCTACCTTTCAGAATTTTTTTTGTTTTGTTTTATAAACGTTTTCCAGAATTTTATTTGTATTTATCATGATTAATAGGGAAAATATGTCTGTTCCATTTGCCAGTAAGTAGAGTATCTAAATGAATTATTTTTCAAACTCCTTCGCAAGGTTTCCTTCTTTGTTGGGTCTAATTATGACCATACAGTAGAAAATTTCTTGAGTGGCCTTTGGGCTTTCTTATAGATGCTGGCCTTCCCTTAGATAAAAAGGAAATGGATGGATAGCAGGGCATGGTGTGTTCAGGTTGCTTTGTGTTTGCTGTTAAGTTTCAAGACAGGAGAAACTTCCGTTTCCGCTAGATTTTCAGCTTATAGTATGGTTTTTGGCATGTGTTAGAAACTTGATAAATGTTTTTGAAGGAATTATTTTTCTTGGAAATAGCAGGAACAGAGAAATGCAATTCCTAACTGGTTTTTAACTTGATGCTCAGAAATCAATATTGGTCTGTGGACCTCAAATATCGTTGAAAGATCTTAAGCTTATTTATTTTTTATACTGAAGTCACCTTTATTGGGTGCATTATATAACTAAATTAATTATTTTAATCTCAAAAGACAGATTACTCTTAGAACAGGAACCTGTTCTGAGGATATTTTAATAGTTGTATCCAAAAGATATGAAAATATGCACATAAGATCTCCTCTAGTAGGTATTTTAACAGCAGTTTTGAGGGGGCAAATTTGGAGGGTACAGCTCTTATTCCCTCATTGCAGATGCCTTCCTGACTTTATCTGGTAGTGGGAGGTAAAGAAGAGGAATTGGATACATAAGACATTCTGTGTTTAAACAATTTCTACCCCCAAAGCCACACTTGAAAACTTTCATGAACTAAGGTATGAAGTACATGAGTAATAGTTAATACTTTTCCATAGTTAATCTTCTAGTGAGGGAAGGAAATAATACTGGGGGTAGTGGGGGAAACACACATACACACATGCACACAAAAAAACAACAACAATAACAACAAAAACACTGGAAAACTGAAAAAATGACTCTAACAAATGTGGTATTAGAAGCATGCAATTAAAAAAAAATTAAATTGATGAGTAAAGATGTGTAATGCTTTATTTCTTACAATCCCACTTCTGAACATACATACTTAGAGACTCATAAGAAGGATAAATGAGTTTTCTTTCTACTTTATTAAATCTGTAAGTCATTGGAAAGTATATAAAACCACATTTCTTTGTTCATATCCCATCATCTGTAAAAGGGGGTGGAAATAATGGACCCCAATGTTTCCCATCTTTGTCATAGTCTAATATCCTGTTGATTGCTTGTTTCTGACGAGTGGTTGATGAGCCATAAATGCTGAAGCCCTTCATGCCTTCTCCTCATCACTTTTCTTTTAACTACCAAATGAATGGTAGGTTCCTTCTGTCTGCTGTTTGTGGGTTTTTAAAACAAAAACAAAAACATTAGTTTGTCACCTTCACACCATTCACTTAGCACTCACAAGGATTTTTTTAAAGGGAAAAAATGAACATTTTGCATTTTTAAAATGCATTTAATAATTTAGAACCACATATGGGTTTCTGTTCTTAGAAACTGCAACCAAATCCCTACCAGTAGATTTGATTATTGACAACACAGGCTAAAAGTTGCTTTGTAATGTATAAAAATGCTGATGAAGAGCAATGGAATACTGTGTGGTACAGTTTTGGTTTACAGATCAACTTGGGTGAATTATTAATACTCTTAGATCAATCAAATGCTTCTTTTCAGCTGGGCTCAATTTGCACTTTCTTCAAAGAATTCAAGTTTTATTGGTAAATACTTTGTTATTTCACCTCTCTCAAACCTAATAGTTAGAAATTCACATTAAAAGAGGATCCTAGTCATTTTTATGTTTTAGGAAAATTTTTAAAAGTCATCTTAGAAGGACAGCCTTTCCCTTTAGTGAAGAAGAATTGCCCCTTTGTATCAGATTCTTGTAGAATCCTGGTTCTATTAATAAGAATTGGTACCTGTGCCTTTTCCACTTTTCTTGACCATTTGATATTAGAGCTCTTTGGGTTAGGCCATGTCCTTTCTTTCTTAATTTCTTTCTCATATGACCCAGGTGTTGATTGACAGTTAAAACCATCTATTTTTCACCCAAATAAAAAACTATAAATTACTTTTGAGTATACCCTCCTCCTTACTTCTCATGTACGAGCAATTATCAAATTGTGTTGATAGTCTTCCTATAATGTCTCATTGATCTGTTTCCATGCAGAAAGGAGCACTGATTATAATAGGATGGTTAGCATCCATGCCCTGGCTGGTGACACATGAGTTGAACTTCAAGGAAGAGCTCTCTCCAATAATTAGAACAATGGTGATTAGCTTGGCCAAATAATAGACTGGTTTCTTCTGGGATCTTGATTGGGGAGAATGCTGGACAGTTAAGAGTGGCAAGAAGAGGAGAGAGGATATCAAGAAACAAGAGGAAGGCTAAAAAGAGATTTGCAAGCCCACAAGGACTAACAGAATGAACAGGCATGGGTGGGATGGGTGAGGAAATGTGGATGGATGGAAAGGTGTCTTCAAGTTATGGAGCTGCTTAGGCTGTTTCAAAAACTTACACTGGTTAGGGCTTGTCCAGCTATAAATTGAAGAACAGAGTTTAGTTTCACTATTTGCTTCTTTTATTCAAATAGATACAGGTTTTGAAGAATAAAGTGCACAGATTTAGACCTGATTTTCAGAGGAAATCTATAATTAAAAAAAAAACGTTCCTATTGTATACCATCTTCTGTCACAAAGCTTTCCGAATGTTTAGGTTATTATACACAATTATGTATGGAGGTCCTGAGGAGATAGCTCATCGATACAAAATAATATTTTATCCTAAAGCAGAGAATAATTACCACTCTTGGTATATGATATATTTTAACAGTATTTCCCCTAAAATTTTTTTATTTTGCCTATCCAGAGTCTTGAGTGAATCAAATCCCAATCAGCAGGGGACCAGTTGAATAAATAATGATCTACCTGAAAAGTAGAATGTGTAACTATTAAAGTCAATAAATCTACCTGGCTTCACACTGAAAATGACTAAGATTGATTGTTAAATAAAAAATAAACCTATAGAAAGAGTTTAGAGTATACATACAATTTTATTGAAAAATAAGTATGTGTATACATATGTACATATATTTATAAAAAAAATGTCTGGAAGGCAATACCCAAATTATTAAAGTAATTACCTCTTAGAAGTAATTACTTCTAAAATATTTAATTCATTTTCTTAATGAATGAAATGCTCATTAAGAATTTGCCTTACTTTTACATGCAAAATTGAAATTTTATAAAATGAAATCTATAACAAGTCTATATTAAAGCAAGTCTAAAATTAGTATTCAAGGATCCTCACAATTTGGCTCCTGCCTTATATCCACCTAAGTTCTCACTTTGTTAGGGTGAGGGTGGGACAAGATGGCCTCCAGGGTTACTTGCAACTTGCTTCTAGGATTTACTAATTCTGTTTTGCCCTTTGTCCTGGATATACCTCATGGGAATGTGTGGTGATCTCTCTGAACCCCTCCACTCACAGGGGTGAACCTGGCCTCCTTTAAAAACCAGCAAGTGTCCTTCATCCCCCATTGTGTTTTCACATATCTAACGCTCCAGCCATCAATACTGAGAACAGACTTTTCAGAATATCAGGAATTCTGTGCCACTGTCATAGTTTTTGCCAAATCCATGTGCAACCTGTAATCTAATCTAATAAAAGAGTAATATGCAAATTGACCCTCACTCTGCTACACCTAAGCCATTTCCACCAGCCTATCCACACTCACCAGCCAATCAGAGTGACAATATGCAAATTAACCCAGCCAAGATGGCGGCCGGCAGCCACGGAATGAGAGCAAACAGAAGGCCAGTGATGGAGGAAACTGCCTGCCTAGGCAGGCTGTGGCCTCCGCTCAAGGCAACAAAATTTCAATTATAGAAGATAAATAAACCCCAGAAACCTGCTTCCAGCCAGCTTTGCTGGGACCTTGGGTCAATGGGAGCTGTGGCCAGCCTGCAAACAGCTCTCAGCCCTAAACTCAGGCTGGCCAGGCACCCCAATAGGGACCCCAACCCTGAAGGGGCTGTGGGCAGCCTGAAACGGCCCTCAGCCCCTCACTCAGGCTGGCCAGGCACGCCAGCAGGTGGACATCCCCCAAGGGATTCCAGACTGTGAGAGGGCACAGGTCGGGCTGAGGGACCCCCCCAAGTGCACAAATTTTTGTGCCCCAGGCCCCTAGTATTATATAATTTACTTAGATTGCACCATGTTTTCTTTAGTGTTTTTATAAGGACAACTTTATATAATTACTAGGGGCCCAGTGCGCAAAAAATTTGTGCACTCGGGAGGTCCCTCAGCCCGACCTGTGCCCTCTTGCAGTATGGAACCCCTTGGGGGATGTCCACCTGCTGGCATGCCTGGCCAGCCTGGGTGAGGGGCTAATGGCTGTTTGCAGGCTGGCCAAGCCCCCCAGTGGGGACCCTCACCCCCTGGGGGTGTGGCCAGCCTGGGTCTGAGTATGAGGGCCGTTTTCAGGCTGCCCACAGTTCCTTCAGTGTTCGAGTCCCTAATGGGGTGGCTGGGCAGCCTGGGTGAGGGGCTGAGGGCTGTTTACAGGCTGCCCACAGTCCCTTCAGGGTTTGGGTCCCTACTGGGGTGCCTGGGAAGCCTGGGTGCGGGGCTGAGGGCTGTCTTTAGGTTTTCAGGCTGCCCACAGTCCCTTCAGGGTTTGGGTCCCTACTGGGGTGCCTGGGAAGCCTGGGTGTGGGGCTGAGGCCTGTTTTCAGGCTTTCAGGCTGCTCACAGCTCCCATTGACCCAATGTCTCAACACGGCTAGCTGGAAGCAGGTTTCTGGGGTTTATTTATCTTCTGTAATTGATACACTGTTGCTTTAAGCGCAGGCCTAGGCAGGTAACGAAGCCTTCTGTTTGCTTCAGCTCCATGGCTTCTATAATTGAAACTATGTTGCCTTGAGCAGAGAGAGGCCCACCCGGCCTAGGCAGATAGTTTACTCCTGGTGCAATGGAAGCCTCCTGTTTGATCTAGTTCCGTGGCTACCAGCCTCCATCTTGGCTGGGTTAATTTGCATACAGCCAGTCTGATTGGCTGGTGGGCATGGCTTAAGTGTCTTGGAGAAATGGTCACTTTCAATATTACTCTTTTATTAGATTAGATAAGCAGTCTCAAGTCTAGTGGTTGGGCTTTATTACACTTGGAGATATTGCCTTAAGGCATTAGGACATAAACAGGTTTTCATTTGTGGGGGCATTGGTAGCAACTTGTCCACATAGGAGATAAATCATTCATTTCTGGAAAGACATTTGATTAGTCTAGAAGCTCTGGAGATTAGCAAAAGCCACATCCACATTAGACTAGTTCTAGCAACATTAAGGAGGCAAGTTTTCTTATGGCAGAGGCCAAGTATCATATTATCTTGGTAAAGAATGGAACTGAAAAGGAACAATGATTGTAGAATACATGACTACATTAATGAATAAACTATAAATGACTACAGTTTAGCTAATTTTTTTTATTTTCAAACTTCTATTTCCTTAAGTGATTATTGGTATTCTTTGTTAAAGAATTAGGAATCTTTATTTTAAAATATATTTTTATTGATTTCAGAGAGGAAGGGAGTGGGTGAGAGAGAGAAATATCAATGATGAGAGAGAATTACTGATCAACTACCTACTGCATGCCCCCTACAGGGGATCGAGCCCGAAACCTAGGCATATGCCCTGACTGGGAATAGAACCATCACCTCCTGGTTCATAGGTTGATGATCAACCACTGAGCATACTGGCTGGGCAGAAATTGGGTCTTTCATAGGTTAAGTTTGTCCACATCAAACTGAGTTATGAACCAGAAGAACTTTTTAATATTTAATAATCTGAGCTCTAGGTGCATCATTTGTCCTCTTATAGCTACTCACTGGAAGAAATGTGAATGGTTTTTTACTAATTTTCATTCAAGAATGAGTCTTATAAAGTTCTGGAAACATAAACTGTAAATTCTACTGAGAATAGTATAGAACAAACACACCCTGAATAGTAAACTAGAAGTAATTGGAAAGAGTGAATTGGCTCCTTTTGAAATAAAATTTCTAAACCCCATGATGGACAGTAGAATAGCAAATGAAATGTCATTTAGTCACCATAGACTCCCTAATGAAGCATAAACCTTAGCTTTGTTACAAGGATGAGTGTAAGACTATTCTCCCTTAATGGGAGCAGCCAACCAGTAGTGTTTAATCATCTCTTCCAAGGGTAAAATCACTGATGGTAAAATCACCTCATCATCCTTATGGAGGTTAGGATCATTTACACAAACTTAAACTCACCCTTGACAAACAGGCTCTTTTTTATTTCATTACATTCCAGACTCTGCTCATCCAGTTCCCCTCTGGGTGCACCCATTCATTTCCTTCAGTATTCTGGGAGACGAGTCCCTGTCATTTGCCCACATCCCAGTCAACATCCACGTAATAAAATGCAATCACCATGTAACTTGGGCTGAAAAACAACCCAGCCTGTGTTTAATGAGTAACATTAGCATGCCCTAAAAACACTAATAACAAGTTTAATTACTATTCATTTTAGCGTGGATGGCAGCTACCCAAAAGCTAACTCTTACTAAGTTCATTTTAGTAAAAGCAGAAAATGGTAATGATTGTAATTGTGAGCTACTTCCAGAAGTCAGACTTAATATTATAACAGAAAATTTAAAAAAAATACTTTTTATTTCAGATTACAATTACAGAACTTACCTTACTGTGACTTTCAAACTGATATTGTCTTCAAATTAATTTTCATTGTTTTATTTTAATAGTGATTAAATGTTCTGGACCCAGTTCCAGCGTGTGTGTGTGTGTATGTGTGTGTGTTGGGAAAAGGTGTTCCCCACACCACTAAACAATTATCATATACCAGCTGGGTGTCTACAATTAACTCTGCTCTGACATTCTCTACCTAAAGATAATATCAGATCCCCCAGGTTAAGGATTATCAATTTAAGAATGTCCAAACATATAGAAAAAATGTTATAAGAATTTATTTGAGCCCTGGCCAGTGTGCCTCAGATGGTTGGAGTATCATCCTGTGCACTGAAAGGTTGTTGGTTTGATTCCTGGTCAGGGCACATACCTAGGTTGCTGGTTTGATCTCTGGTCGGAGTGCATAAGGGAGGCAATTAATTGATCTCTCTCTCTCTCTCTCTCTCTCTCTCTCTCTCTCTCTCTCCCTCCCCTTTCCTCTCTCTATAAAATTAATGAACATATTCCTGGGTGAAGATTTAAAAATAAAGTTTTTTTAGCCAAACTGAGAAGGTACTTGGAAAGCAAGATCTCAAAAATGTTCAAAAGAATGGTAGTTTTGCAATTCTTTTCATATCTATATATATAAAACCCTAATATGCAAAGTGACTGAACAGCGAAAAAACTGAGCAACTAAACAGCCGGTCGCTATGATGAGTGATGACCACAAGGGGGCATGCGTGGAACATGGCGGGCATCAGCAGCAGGTGGTAGAGCAGGGAACATGACAGGCATTGGCCGTGGTGGAATGGTGGAACAGGTGAGCGGGGGTACCAGACCAAGGTGGGATGCCAGTCGCTGTCATCAGGGTAAGCCTCTGGTGGTTAGTGAAAATTCTTTGCTTCCGTGCACCTCGGTCCCACCCAGCACTTGCACCCTCTGCCAACCCCGCTGGCACCCACTGCCAGCACCTGGCCCCAGCTCTGATTACTCAGCACCATCAGCAAGTGTGAGTGGTGGCTGCCAGCCCCAATCGCCCCTAAGGGCTTCTCGACCTCCTCTAGCTCCTGAGGGGTGTTTGGGGCTGGCAGCCACAGTTCACGCTGGATGCTGGCAGTGGCCCCACTCGCACCTGCTGCTGGTGCCAACCGCTGGTCCTGACTGCTCAGTGCCATCAGTGGGTGTAGACAGGGCCTGGCACAATCAGCATGTGGGAGCATCAGCAGCGGGAGCGGGGCTGCCGGCAGACAAGGGACTGGGGCCAAGGCTGGAGGGGTCGGGCAGGGGTGCGGAGGATGGGCTGAGTCCCACCCCTGTGCCCTCCAGAACCTCATGGCTCACAATTCCTTTCAAGGCTCATGAGTTCATGCACTGGGCCCCTAGTATTTAGAATAAAAGGAGGTAAGGGAAGGAAGTTTACATGAAATCCATGAGTGATAGGTTTAAAAAGTGTGAAAAAGCAAGGCAGGAAAATCCTTATGATTGGATTGTTTTTTAGAAGTTCCATTTCCTTCCCAGGGACCCATTATATTATACTGGAGGTAAGGTGCATGCAAGTATAGGTCCCTAGGCTTAGCCTGTGATCAAGGCCATTTTCCCTGGCTGCCAGCAGCCAGCCTCAACCCCACCGCCGTGCATCCAGGTTCCCCATTTGCCATCAGGTGATGAGAAGCTTCAGGTTGGAGGGAGGGACCAAGAGGTGGTCAGTGCACCTCATAGTGACTGGTCGAGTGGTCATTCTGGTCATTCTGCCGTTATGGTCACCGGGCTTTTATTATATAGGATATTGTCATATTACCTACCCACACAGAAATGATACATTCATCAAGCCCAAAATCATAAAACAAATCCAAATGTACATAGTTCATGATAATGGGGATAGAGTCCACATTGTGCTATATGGAGAAGACAATGAAAATATCTGTGGAATCTATGTAGAAAATATCGAACCTGAATTGATAAATGTATATGGTATCTCTCAGTTTACTTTGTTTTCTTGGAAAGATTTATAACTCAAAAACTGAAGATGGTAGCATGTTCTTTCTCATTTTTACCATCGGGACAGATTGCATATGAAAGCTTATCACAAAGCAAATATTTCAGAGTGTGTGGCTTTTACAAAGCACAACTTGCCGTGGAGGTAGTTCCAGTGGAGTATCAGTTGTTCAACACCAGCTGCTAACTGTCTGTCATATTTAGGACATTTATGCTTTCAATATACTCAGCTAAGGCAGCTGGATCAACTGAAACCAATTTGAAAAACATATTTAGGAAAGTAAAGGAAATGACCTGTTACCTTGTAAAGGCACCATATTGGACCTGAGATTCTCACCAGTCCAGCTTTATCAAGTCAGGTTATGTAGCAGGGCATGAATTTCCAAGCCACCACTCAGGCTGAGGATTTCATGTTTCAGGACTTAGTGATGGCTTCTATTTCCAATCTGCCTGGTGAGTGTTTTTAAACTAGCCTCCTCAGAACATAGACTTTTGCCAGTCTTGGGCTTCATATTTCTTAGTCCAGTCCAAATGAGTATGAACAGCAAGGCATCAGCTGTTATGTAGGAATCATAAAACATATTTAGAATACAAATAAAATATAAGTACCTCAATACTTGATGACTTTTTATTGATGACAAAACCACAAGTGGGTCTTCTATCATACACGCTTCATAAGGTGATATGATTTTAGAATATTGGTTTGGATATTCAGTTTTCCTATTTGTGAGAACTCTTACATTTTATGAGCTCTGAAAAAAGGGGCAAAAAAAATCAAATGACATACCAGGGTGGGCAAAGTATATTTACAGTTGTGAATATGTGAGTATGTGAAACACAGTTCATCCTTGAATTATTATTTATGAATTCTTGTGTTATTTATTTGTATTTCAACTGTGGATCTACTTTTTCCGACTCCCGTATTAGATTAATCTGTGTTTCCTGTTCCTTAGGTACCTGGGGGTCCATGAGGCTTAATTCCAGGAACTGATGTTACCTAGGAGAGGGGCAGGGGACCTGTTTTCCAGGGGACCTGTTTTCCAGGGAGTGAGGAGGAGTTTCCTCCACAGTTCCTACTATAGCTGTAATGGAACTAGTGTGTATCATTCCCACACAAACTGTTGAGTATTTGCCCCTGAGGATATAGTAATTAAAAAGAATGATGAGCTGGAATTAAAACACTCTATTGTTTGATACTTTTGGGAAATACTTGCTGATTCTCGCCCTGCTTTCCCTTGTGATACGATTAGACAGAAGGGAGCCACTGTCCTGAGGAGAAAGCTATAGGGTATCTTCTATAATAAAAGCGAAACATGCAAATGTGACCGTTACCACCAGCCAATCAGAGTGGCTGTATGCAAATTAACCCAGCCAAGATGGAGGCCAGCAGCCAATCAGAGTGGCTGTATGCAAATAACCCAGCCAAGATAGAGGCCAACAGCCACGGAACTAGACCAAGCCAAAGGGTTCTGTTGCAACTGCCTGCCTATGCTGGCAGTTGGAAGTGGCACCAGGGCACCAGGAAGTGGGAAAGCAAGGTGGCAGGCCAGGGAGCGGATAAGAGGTGGCAGGGGGTTGGCGGCCTGCTTGGTGGGCTTCCCAGGCCCTTTGTGGGGCATTGGGGAGCGGGTAAGAGGTGGCAGGGGTTGGCGGCCTGCTTGGCAGCTGTCCAGGCCCTTTGCGGGGCATCGGGGAGTGGGAAAGAGGCAGCAGGGGGTCAGTGGCCTGCTTGGTGGGCTTCCCAGGCCCCTTGCAGGGCACCAGGAAGTGGGAAAGTGAGGTGGCGGGCCGGGGAGTGGGAAAGAGGCAGCAGGGACGTCAGTGGCCTGCTTGGTGGGCTTCCCAGGCCCTTTGCGGGGCACTGGGGAGCGGGAAAGCAAGGCTGCAGGGGCCGGGCTCCTGCTTGGCAGCTCCCCAGACCCCTTGGTGGCACCGGGAAGTGGGAAAGGAAGGCAGCAGGG